>VZRS01006154.1:293910-357428 GCA_013398055.1 Ifrita kowaldi
GAAGTTCAGCGGAGCTCGGGGCGAGGCGAGGGACAGCTCCGGCCGCGGGTCCCGCCGGGCGCGGCGCGTCCCGTCCCGGGCAGCGGCATCTTCCGAGCGAGCCCTGCGCGGGTCCGTGCCCAAAGTTCGCCCCGAGAAGGCGGCGGCTCGGCACGGAGCTGCCCGTGCCTCCCGAAACACTGCTCCGCAGTACCGGCACGACAAAGGCTCTGCTTGAGGGATACGGTGTGAAATCGACTTGTGAGATGTGATTTTGGCATTGTGTGGTCGGAACGATGCGGGACAGGACGAGGCGGCTGTTGCGGTGTCCTCTCATGTGGGAGAGTTGTGTGGGTGCTGTGGCTGGGCGGTGAGGGTGACGGTGCAGGAGAAGAGCCGAGGGAACAGTGGGCGCTATCCTCGACTGCCTTCTTCCCCAACCTCTGACACCATCCTGCCTTTGGTTTGATTGAAAACTACTTTCTAACCGAGTTACTGCACTCTAGAGTGATAAGGTGAAATCCCTAACCAGATTGGTATTCAGTAGGAAGTATCTCTGCAGAAATAAGTGTTTTTTTTTTTTCCTGAAATAAAATAAAAGCGCAGTCAGTGACAATATTTGATTAGTGATTCTTAGTCCTGAAAAAACAACATTGAGAAATTTTACACTAGCTATTTCATTTCATAAAATGATATGAAAGCCTGAAGAGTTCACTTCAGTGCCTTGCTCTGGGTGTTTCAGGGCAGTGGGTGCCAGGCTGTGCTCACCTTTGTTTGGGGGGAGGAAACCTGCTGGGACTTCACTCCATGCGCTGCAAGGTTGGGGGGTCTGAGGTTTGGTTGTCTTCTCAGAGGGAGCAGCTGAACTTCTGATCATGTTAGAAAATTCTCAGTTGTGCTTTATCCCATTAGTGCTGGGAATAAAAATCATGACTTAGAGCTGAGGCAGGAAGGGATTAAAGGTATAAATCTTCGATTTGCACTGTCATTTTTATATAGGCTGTGTTAGGCTGTGCAGCATATGATCGGTAATGCAGGATGTCTGCAGGCTCGGGGACGGGGTGAGGGGTTACCTGTGGCTCTAATGACCCCTTGTGTAAGGGATAACTGTGTCCAACACGCCACAGAACAGCCCGTTAGCTTATGCTCAAATGTGCAAGGTCATGGGAAGTAATGAATTACAATTGCCCTGGCCTACTTCAAAGAGTCAGCAAATATAATCTTAAATTGCTTAAAACTGTTTCATCCTCTCTAGGTCTATCTCTGAAAGTACTAGAGAACTGAGAGCAGTGTAGTACTTGCTCTGGGAAGTGTTCCCTGTTATGTTTGGAACAGCCAATGCTAATTTTTCACTGACAGAAACATTTATTAAATTCATTTGACTGGACTTCTAGGCCAAAACAACAGCAACCACCAATATCAATATGCCATTAAAAAAAAAGAAAAAGAGCCAGAGGAGTCAATAGTCTTCAAAAAGAGAGAACATGAATCAGAGCCTTCTAGACATGAGTCCATTTTACAACCTACACAAGTAATACTGATGCCATTAGAAAACTGTCTCATTTTTCTGCTCTTAATTCTATGTGTCAGGTGTAAAATGTGCTTTATAAATAGTTTTAAGTGCTTCAATGCTGAGCCAATGGGTACTCCATGAGAAAGTATTTACGACTGTAGAAAAGCAGTAACTTCCCCATGGTAATGAGGACCTTGCATTGAAAATTACTTTGAAAATACTTCATTAGTGACTAGACAAATATAAATTGCATTTTAAGCATAACTTCCCAAGAAACAGTGTTAGTATTAACAGTTATGAAGATTCAAGAAAAAAGGTTGCAGGAAAACTTCACACCTATTGGAATAAGATCTCTAAAACCCCTTCTTATCCCTTTTATGTTTCTCCCTAACACATGAACCTGTGGCATCTCGGCTCCTGTGTGTTATGATCAATGTAATGTTACTTCTCAGTGGTTTTTGGATCAGCCACTCTCTGCTCTGTAGCACAACATAAACTTCGGAATTCACAGAACAAGAAGTAGAATGATCCACATGTCCACTAAATTGAATCCTGCAAACTTTATCCATGTCAATTCCCTCTCTGAATCACCCTGGGGCTGCAGGAGGGCTGTTGCCTGGATGGAGGGACACACCAGTCCCTTTCTCACATCCTTTTTTGCTGAGGGGTGGGTACGACTTTTTGTGTCCACGAACTGAGTGCGCTGCATCCAAAGCAGGTTTAGTGACAGAGAAACAATTGGCAGAGGAAAATGAGTATCAGGCAAGAAAAAAAGCCTAAAGATACTAAACCCCTTGGAGGAAATTAAAATCCCCTAAAAAGTATTTTGCCTCTAAGACTTTTTACAGCTTTTTTTGAGATGATTGCAAACCTTACCACCTTGCTGACACTACTATGAATAATGATCTTTCACTTTGAGATGTGTAATACAAACTTTTAGGGTCTAGCTGGGAATGCCAAATACCTGCCTCATTTCTGTGTCATTACATCCTTGACTCCAGGATCACCCCCATGGCTATGAAATTGGTTTTATTCTTCACATTTTTGCTCGTCTTGTCAACACAGCAAGCAAATTAGCTCTTCCAGGAGAATCACTGAGTTTTGTGCACTTCCGTGTTGTGCTGATGTCCAAATAATTTTTTAACATTGTTTTAACTCTGACAGAGAAAAATTCTGTTAAAACATTGTGTGCCTTGCTTGGAGGAAAGAAAGAAAAAGAAAAACAACCCACAATCCAAAAAATAGAAAATAATAATTATCTTGGCTGGCTAGGAAAACAAACCAAACATTTGTCTTCAAACCAAAAAATTTGTGCGGAATTTACAGGGACTGTGGAATAGAAGAGTTTATGTCTTGCTCTTAACACAGTCATGACTACAATTTGCTCTGATTAAAAAAAAAAGTGGAGTTAAGCTAATATTTCTGTGGCTTTCTACATTATTTAATAATAAAATATTCTCTACGAGATCATGACTCTCTGCTGTTATCAACCCAATATTGATCTGACTGTGAGCTGCATCATGGAAGGAGTTACTAATTGGCATTTCAGAAGCACATAATTACTGTGTAATATAATATGTATGTTATAACCTTTTACTCTTCTTTCTTTCCTGCCTTCCTTTCACTTTTATTTATTCATTAGCTCTTAGATTGTAAACTATAAAAGGAAAGTGCAGATATGTCCTAAGCAAAAACTCTGCAGCAAGTTTCATCAGTGTCCGGGGACTGTATCAGCAATTTTTACATTTCAGGTTTATTGTAGTAGTGTTTTAGCACCTGCTAATTGATGAGTAGTGGTGTACTAATAGTTTTCTTATTTACAATTAGGTTGAGGAGCATAGACTTTAAAGGGATTTGTAGTGCTCCCTTTGGACTTCTATGTGTTTACAGCAACTAATTTTTTCTAAACCAAACCTGTGCCTTAGTGGGAAACATCTGCCCACTCCTGCAAACTGAAAACACACCTCCTCCTACACAGAGACTCATATGCAGCTGTTCCTGGTCATAAAAGCTGCTCGCTCACACTTTTTGGGTTGAAACTTCAGGTAGCTGGGTCTTTGACTGCCTGCAGGATGTGCACACACCAGGCCTTGTGCAGATAGGAGAATCACTGCAATCTACCAGCTGTTTAGGGAATAAATCCTTAAAATGGGAGCAGCATTTCTGAAATCCATTACATCAAAAGCGAGTCCCTACAGATAATCTCAGTGAGTGTTCAATTATGAACTAGCCAGGATAATACACAGCCAAGGGCACAAGTGTTAAAGGGCTGTGTCATTGGCAGGAACACAGTCTATGGCAGCATAATAATGCAAAAAAACCCCCAAATAAGTGGTACATTTAGAAAGAATAGGTTTGCATGGTGTTTTGTTTAAGGCAATACAGAGTTTGAGCAGTGCTGTGCCGTGTACCAACACGTTTGCCTCTGTGTGAGGAGCCGCAGCTCCAAGGGAGCACGGCGTGGTGGTGGCCGTGGTGGCAGGAGGGGACTGGCCATGGGGACATCACAGCTCACTGTCACACTGCTGGATGTGGTGGCCAGCTCAAAATGCAAGCTTGGAACAAAGTAAATGTTTCTATTTTCCAAAACACTGAGCAAACGTGCAACACTCTCGTGTTTATTCTATTCCTGGAACTCTGTCTGGAGGTGTATGGTGACCTGTTAGGGGACTCCAAAAATTATAGATCATAGCAGTCATGAAAGAGACTGGCTTGGAGCACGATAGAAATGCCTTAAGTGTTGTTGCCTGAATGCATTTTTGGGCATCCTCATCATCTGCACTTGCTTTTCTTTCATTCTGGCAAACTGGTTTTGATCACATTTGTGTTGAGTGGAGTTGCTGGTGTTATTTATTTGTATTTTGTAGACCAAAACGACATGCATGATGACACATACATATGTGTGGGGAAGACAAACTAGAGGTCTCTAGGTGGAAATCTGAAGAACAATTCACAGCTTGTAAATCTTCCCATTTCCATGTATTACCTTTCCCTTTTTTTTCAGTCTCCTTGCCAACGTCTGTATTACCAGAGAATAACTGATGCCTTTTCCTCTTAAAAACAGTCCTCCCTGCATCATAAGAAGAGGAGGCAGGAAAGAGGAAAAAAACCCACTTGAAATGCTTATATTTTCCCCTTCCAATCTATGAAGAAAGAATTGCTCCATGTCAAAGGTAACAGCAAGATTATTTAACTAGTACTAGTTAAAAACAGAGAGAGACAAGGGGAAAGAGCTGCTGTCAAATCTCAAGCTGATGCTGTACGGAGCAGCACAGTGTCTCCATAGGTCTGGTGCTCAGGCCCAGTGTGTCCCAGCAGCAATTGCCCAGCATTCCACAGCCAAGATGGAAGTGGTTGGGGTCTCTCCTTGCAGGGGAATTCAGTCCCATTGCCAGCTGTGACCTTGCTGATGGAGCGTGTTTGCTGGCACTTCCTTGCCTGTACAAATTGTTAATATGCTTTCAAAACTTTCCACTCTTAATTCCCTGCTCTTTTCATAAAACTTAAAAGCAATTGACAAAAAGTGCAAATACTCCTGTATGCATGAATATATACTGATTCTGTGGTATAGATTTGAGATATATAATATATTGCCACACCCCCCATGTATCCTAATACATAGACAATTCATGGTTTTGTGTAATCCTGATCATAGGAATTTAGAAGGCAGTCACTTTAAAACTAATAAACACAAAGATACATGAACGTGGTGATGAATTATAATTAATAATGTGTTAGTACTTTCCTGGATTGTAATCATATAAAAATTTTCCTACTGCCCATCATTACTTTAAGAAATAGGGCATTGCTTGATTCTCTTTGAAGCCACTTTGGGTCTGTGAGTGTTACGTAACACTTTCCTGAACGGATACCACATCAGGAGGAATTTAATCTTTCTCATTCTTTAATGCGAAACTGTTTTACAAACCATGTGTTAAGAAAATTTTGTGTTTACTTTGTTCAGTATTTCATTCTTAAACTTAGCATGGTAAGACTGGCATGCAGTCTAACACCTGAGTATTGTTTTGGAATTTGCTTAGGATCTTTCTTGTTTAAAGATTTTTATCTGAGGTCCTCAAATTGAATTATTAATGTTAAGTTATGCAGCATCCAGGTTTGTGACTGTGCTGTGTTAATCATTTGACAGGTTTTTGGATCAGTGACTTTGACTTCTCACGTGCTGACAACACCCAAAGTTACTGGCAGCATGTGCCAGAAGCAAAGCAAAATTAACTTCTATGATTCTTAAAAATGAGGCACCTGATGTGGCAGAATGCCTTGGGGGCTTTTTCTTTCAGAGAGAGAATGAGACAGGCAGGTTCATTGCACTGTGAATGGAGCTAAGAGTGATTCACGGCAATATACGCCAACCCAAGGGACCCGAGGGAAGGAACACCTAGAATCAGAGTCATCAGCTTAATTAAAGACTCTCCACAGTCCTGAGCTGGGAAGCTAATGCAACTGCTGCAGATGAGAGAGTGATTTATTTCATTTTAAATTTAACCAGCGAAATAGTTTGAGTGAATTATGCTTTAAAATGCTAATATCTCAGTGCTGGTGGCAAAGGGAGCTCCAGCGCCCAAGCTGAGTGGTGGGCGTGTGCTGTGGGTCTCATCCCCACATCAGGAGTGCCAGAGCAAGGGAGGATGCTGGGGCCTCCAGGGAACCAGGATAATGTCCAAAGATGTTTAAAGCTTAGTGATACTTATCCTGGCCTTTAGCTGCTGACCTCTTCCCTGAGGATACACCAGAAAAATAATCCAAAGTTAGCATTTGGAAAGGAGGCGAATGGAACTGGAGAGATGGGGACGGCTGTTCAGCTTGAGTTTGTGTGTGACCTTGCCAAGGGAAAAGGATGTGGAGGGCGAGCCCTGGAGAAGTTTTGCAGAAAGTTGAGAAGGAAATAGAGACGATGTCTGAAGGACACCTTGAGGCAGTGGCAGCAGCTTGGCAGGAGGAGGCAGAGACAAGGGAGTCTCAGGGAGACGGAATCTGAGCGCGACTGGCTGCTAACGGCAGCTGGCAAGTCAAGAAAGATCAGAGTGGGGTATTGTATTTTAGCTTCAGCTGAGAAGACGTTACTTTGGATATTGGCTGTTGGATTAGATTACATTGCCAGATCTGACCTGTCACGCAGAAGCTGTTGCAGAAAGTCACAGCCTAAAGAGAAACCAAGAGACAGAGACAATGTACTGTTTTGGAGAAGTGACAGAGATAAGGTTTGCAAAGTTGTCTCAGTGTGGAAGCCCTAGAAGCAAGGGAGCACAGTGTCTGCAGGCTTCATGCTGGGGTAAAAAAACATATATATATATATGTATATATTTGGAAGAGTTAGGCAACATGGGGAAAAATAGAAAAATATATACACAGGGTTAGTTTTAATTAAGTCCACTGTTTTGTGTAGTAACACAGAAAAAGCAACCAAAGAAAAGCCAAAACCAGGAGTTTGTTGGGAAAGTTATGATAATAATTATGCAAATGTTTCCCCTTTACAAAAAGGTTTGGGGAGCATACAAGGATAGTCTTTTGGTAATCTTTGTCCAAATTTAGCTACCGCTGCAATAGTAGTTTGTCACTGTGAGAAGCAACAGCAGTACACGTGTTAAATTCTTTTTAAAAAATTGTAAATTGTTTTAAACTTCTTCTGTAATGTTTTAATTGATGTAGCTCATAAAAAATGAATATTTCACTAGTAATAATAAACCCATTACTTCTTGTATAACCTGAGCTACTTCTGTAAATAACAGGTGTCAGGTATAGTCATTCAGTGACATTTCTGCACAAGGATTTCTAAAAATTGTCATGTCAGCACAACGGTGGTGAAATCAAAATTAATAGTATCTGTGTAACAAAAGTGGGCAAGCTTCTGTAGTTTACAGTAGTAAACATCAGAGGTGCTTAGCAAGTAACTAAGCACAGAAAAATGGATGCTATTATGTTAAAGGGTAACACTTAGGTTGTTTTATTTTCCTGCAGTTTGAGAAAGTCACAGCATGCTAGTGCTTAATATCAAACTTGCTTTTAAGTTTATATCATTAAAAAGATGAACTCTGTCTTCAAAGGTGGCTGTTGTTTAAGGGGGCAGTTGAGTTCCTCCTACTGCCAGGCAAGCACTGTGCCTGATCCCATCCTAAATGTCCTTTTCACCAGTGGTGCTTTGCCCAGGGGAAGTCCCTGACTGGCAGCGTGTTCTGCAGCTGTTCCTCGGAGAGGAACCTCTGTAGGTGCAGAGGGAGAGAGTTTCCCACCCCGTGGATAAGTGAGATGCAAATTTTTTCTTGTGCTGACAAAACCGGGACCTGCTGAAGGTTCTTCATGGGAGGAGGGAGGGAGGAATCTGGGGCAGGTGCTGGTGCCTGGTGGTCTCACTGGTGGCTGTAAATGCTCTATTCATGCTCCTGCAGAAGGTGGAGGAGTTTTTCCAGGGTGGGGGATGGTGCTGGATCTTTCCCCAGGATCTGCAGCACCGTGCAAGTCAATGCACCAAAGTCCATTAAGCTTAAAGGGAGCTGATCTCTTGATGCCAGTGGTGAGGGCTGTGTGTCCCTCTGGGGACCCCATTTTCTCAGCCCCTGCTGCCCGGGTAAACGATCTGTCAGAGATCTGAAACGGTGTTTCTGTCTCTGGGTTTACTCTTCACTGCAGCAATCAAGGAATGAAGAATATTTATTGAAATATTTTTTTATTATCCTTATTAATGTTTTTAAAATTGTGGTTTCAGCAGTGTAAAGACAAGAGTCTGTACCTTGGCTTCGTTTTTCCCTGGGTATTATAGATGAATAGCAGTCTTACATTTTGAAATAAACTTTTTTTTTTCTTTTGTAAAATCAATTGCTTAGGCAGGAGAGTTCCTGACTTTCCAATTAAGCAATTTATCTAAAAGAAATCTTTTTTTCCCTTCCCTTCAGAGCATTAAACCCTTACTCAGCTTGAAAGCCACATCAGTCTGCCAGTGTGGGATTAATGCCACAAACGTTCCTGCTCATATTTGCTGCAGAGATGACCTGCAGACATGACCATCATGTTAAAAAATAGCTTTTATAATTCCTTGTGCCTGATAACTGAGAGCCAAAACCTGCCTCTGTTTTCCTGTATTTCTTCTTACTGGTTAGAGGAGGAGAGCAGGCACAAGACCTGGTGCTTTGTGAACACACACAGCCTGGCACCCTAAAGCCTGGTGTAAGGCTGGTCCCACTGCACACCAGGAAGACTTAGAGCTCTCTGTGGCTTTTTGGATAAATCTAGGGAAGGGAGGAGACTTTGCCTTTTCCTCTTAACCTGTTTGCCCATTGTCAATACAAATAAATTTGAACATGTTCTGAGATTATCAGCGCAGCTCCTGAATGCTGAAAGGAATCAACCCCTCAAAGCTTTTGAGCTTTCCCATCACTCCCATTTTACCTGTACAAGCAAATGCGGTGTGTGTGTGTGGCACTGAGCAGCACAATGGTGTGTTTATTCAATCTCTGTCCTAACCTTGCTCCTCTGAGAGGTTGGAAGGAAATTGCTGTGCTTCTGCATTTTCTCCTTGTGGGACGTATTAGCTTCCTCCTGCTTGTAAGGATCCTTCCCCTGACTCTTCTGCTAATCCAAACCCAAAAAACCATTCTAGCAGTGCTGGAACGATTGACTAAAGGTTTTCTTGCTGTAATTTTGCATATCAGTAATTTCTTAGCTGATTTTTTTTTCGTACAGGACACAATGCTGTATTGCTGGAGCTAAAAACTGGAAAATTGAAGTTTAGTGTAGACTCACACGTTCTGTTACCTCTGGTGATAACTGTTCATCCAGGCAGGGATTCTGCAACTGTTTCTGCTGAGCTTTTCCATGGCATTAAAACTGCCTTTTTCAGTTAACTGTTTCTCTTAGGAGGTGGGAGGAAGCTTTCCGTGGCTTAGCAGGCTGACCCAGCTGCCCGAAGGTCAGGGCGACCTCGGCACCGTGGTGAGGGGAGCTGAGGCCTCTCACTCGCTTTTCCTTTGTGGCTTTCTGTTTTCTTCAGGGTGTGAGTCCTTGTGGGTTTTTTGCCTGGGCAATCATGAGCAAGTGCACCACTGTGGCAGAAAAAGAGATGGTGCCAGTCACTGGGCAGCCTGCAGGGAGCTGGCTCTGCCTTCGTGC
Organism: Ifrita kowaldi; assembly: GCA_013398055.1. Classification (NCBI taxonomy): domain Eukaryota; kingdom Metazoa; phylum Chordata; class Aves; order Passeriformes; family Cinclosomatidae; genus Ifrita; species Ifrita kowaldi. Next base: position 303,524 of record VZRS01006154.1, read on the forward strand.
CGGTGCTGCTCTGGGACAGCACTAATTTTTTGGGGAAACTAGGCAAAAAGAATATGGATGGCAGAAAAAGACTGAAAAAGAGGGAGAAGAGGGAGAAAAGTTAATCCCTCAGAGCCACCCTGATGGCCTCAGGAGACACATCTGTTGATGTCACATCATACGTAACTTGCTCAGGTGAGCACCTCTAAGGCTTAGGATGAGTTTTGCTTTCTGAGTTGACAGTATGTGCTCATACTAGAAACCTTTTCAACTAATTTTTCACACATTATCTGACTGCTGGGAGTCAATACAACCAAGGATTTGTCTCTTTAAAGACCCAATATATACAACCTATGGCTCTCTTTCCTAGTGATTATCTTTAAGCTGTGAATTCCCTACATTTGCCTACAGTAAAACCTCAACTGACATCCACGAGTACATATTTTTTGTACAGATTTAGTCTGGAGTTTGAAAAATCTCAGTTTTGTAATTCAACAGCTGTAATGTGTTTTCTGGGAACATTAATGTTTCTGAAACTTGATTATGCAAATATTTCCAGAGGGCAAACAAACGCTCAGCGAACAAATCCATAAAATAATTAAGCAAAGATTGGTGGTTTTCTATTTTCATAGTATTTGTGCCTCTCTAAACATTTCCCAAACTCTCTGGATGCCTCTTTCCCCTCAGTAATTTAGAAGTCTCTGGTGACATTAATTGCATCCCAAGAGAGGTCACATTTACTTGTGAAACCCATCAAGAAGCTGAGGCCGTGTGAAACTATTTTTTGAGATATCTTTACTGGTATTTTATAGATTCAAAGAACTTTGCCAGCATCATCAGAATTATAACTAACACTAAGCACTGTTCAAATTTGAGGACTCTTAAAGAATAAAGAAAAAAAATTTTAGATGACCATTGGCCCCTTGGTTATTGGTGGGCAGCTGTGCTTTTCCACATCCAGTACTTAAATACCAAGACTTTGAGTTGGCGGTTATGCTGTGAAAGAGTTTTTTTTCATGAGTTATAACTAAAATTACATTGTGTCAGAATTTTTGAGTTTTAAGTTGTTTCTTGCCATACATGTTGTCTTGAAATTCTGCAGGGTCACGGCAGCAATCCTGAGACAGGCAAGTTGTATTTGGATTGAGCTCCAGACACATGGAAGCGAGAGGCTCATTCTCTACCAGGCTTTGTGTTCCCAGCACAGCTCTGTCATTTTTGTACTGGATGGAGCTGCATAAAATAAATGCATTTATAGTCTCAGGCACTGTTCAGAATGAGTGTTGTGTACAAAATTGCTTGCTGTGGTAACTCGCCTGATGCTGCAAGAGAGATGGGCCAAGAGAGAATTTGGGTCACTATACCTAAGAAGATTTCTGTAATTAAACTGATTTGCATTTTTACATTAAATACTTGAAAAAGCTTTAAAGTTTCAACCTATCTATCCCCTTTCCTCCTGAAACATATTTTTATAGCTTCAGATCTAAATCATTTAGCACCAAATTTTAAACAAGAAAAAGAATCATCATTGCAGGATTTTGAAGAGCTTATTTCTCAGGTTGGGAAAGATGTCTAAATGTATTTCCTGCATGTGTCACCTTCTGAGTACTCTAGCCCTATAAAATAAAGCTGGCATGGGTTAGATGCCATGGAACTAAGAAAGAATGAGTTTGAATGAAAAAGAAATAATAACTGATTGTCAAGATTTTCATGTTTCATTTTCAAACTGTAATCAAAAAAATACTGTGTACTCTCGTTTGATGAATGCTGCACACACTGCAGAAAAAGTGCTCTGCAAGATTTTGGAAAAGTGCCTGCAACTGATACAGTGGGTTTTGAGAAGAATTTTATTTTTTATGGTTCAGTATTTTTTAAAACACTAACAATTCTCAAACTGCCTTCTTGCTTAGGTCAATTATTTTTTGAGAAGGGATGCAATGTGCTCATTATTTTCCAGTATTTCTTCTGTGTTGTTGATGCAGAGAAAGCAGGCAGTAAAGTATGTGAACGCACAAAGACCAGTCATTAATGATTTCTGCATTTAGAGCATAGAAACGAAACTACTAACATTACAGTTTAACACAAATTTTCATTTCTATTTAATAACAGCTTTGAATGATGACTTGTGCGATTGATCATGCACACTTACACAATCAGCATTTACAGTTCAACTTTTAAAATTAAAATGTTGAATACCTAAAGGTATAGGCTATATAGAGCAGTATGTGATAATGTAAGAGTTCTCCAGATTAGTACTATGAATGTTTGACAAAGTCTCATAATATCAAAGTTTAAATTATTGAATAGCTACAATTCTGCTGCAGAAAGTGCAATGTAGATCATGAGACATAAAAGGAAGCATGTTCCAGATAAAGTAGCTGAGTAAATATATCATGTAAGTGGTTGATAAAGTAGCTAAATTACTGTAAACAAACAATAAAACATCTTAGAGGAAATATCTCAGAGAAATTGCTTATTGAAAGCTTAAAAAGATAAATGCAAACTGTAAATATGTAAAGGCCGGAGGGCAGTTTTTTGATATAAGCTGTAGGTACTCTTGGCTGTCTGTCTAATAGAGATGATATCCTTGATCAGTAATGACTATTCCCTCTGACACAGAGTAAAGCATAGCAGATGAGAGTTCATATAAGATGGACTGAATATATTTCTGCCATTAAATACTTATAGAAATATTTCTGGGCATCATAATATGAAAATGTTCAGTAAAAGGAAATGTTGGGACTGTATACATCATTAATCAATTATAAGTCATCCTAATGGATAAGAAATGACTCCCTAGATATTTGTTTAGCTAGTGAACTCAGTTCTGCAGAGCATCAATTCACTGCATACCACACAGATTTTTTTTTTTTTACTTTTCAGTATCTTTGATAATTTTAGTTTCCAAGAAAATATCCAGGCTGGAATTGATCATCCTCTACCCCTAAGGCTGAAGATGCCAAATATATGACTTTATGCCAAAAGTATTTGTGGAAGCGTCAAAGTTCTTGTCTGCCAGCCAGTGACCAGATGCCATCAGCAGCAGAGGTGGCCGGGAGTTTTCAAGCTGGAGCCAAGGTGTTGTGAAGTATCCAGGGAGGCCTTAGAGCAGCCTTGCAACACTTAAAGGGCAACGCTTTCTCATCTTGTCAGAAAGATGGGGACAGACTTTTTTAGCTGGGCCTGTTGGGATCAGGAAGAGGTAATGGCTTTAAATTAAAAGAGGGTAGATTTAAACTAGATATAAGGATATATTTTAAAATGACAGTGGCGAAGCACTGGAACAGTTTGCTCAGAGAGGTGGTGGAAGGCTCATCCCTAGAAACATTGGAGGTCAGACTGGATGAGATCCTGAACAACCTGATCTAGTTGAAGACATCCCTGCTCATTGCAGGGTGGTTGGACTAGATAGTCTTTAAAGGTCTCTAACAACTCAAACTATTCCATGATTCTATGAAAAAGGAGAAAATTAAAAGTGCTGTGAATCACAGCAGAGTTGTCAACAATATCCCTCCATTAGTAATAATGTATAACGGGAGGCAGCCTGGAAGAGCTGGAAGAATTTGTGTTTTGGGGGATTGTACCTTGCTTTGTGGTAACTTTTTCTCTTTTTATTGCATTTTTCATCCTACTGCCTGTGGAGAACTCTTATGTAGATGAAAAGGTAGTGGTAATGAGTTGAGCTGATGAATCTTTCAGAGGAAAAGAGGAGAAAAAGAGAGAAAATATTGCAACTGTTTTCACTAAGGGGGCTTACTTGAAAATACTCATTCACTGATTCTCAGTGTTTTCTCAAAATGACACTTAAAGAAAAGATGATAAAAAGTTTCTAAGATAATGAAGATAGTAAGAGGTAATATTAAAATGGCACTGATAACCCTTCTGAATTCAGTATCATTTTATGTGACTACTTTATTCATTATGATTTATGGAGAATATCCCTGGCTACAAAAGCTAGATAATAGATGGGTTTTATCTTTTTAATAACAGATCTAATCCCACAATCATTATTTAATCAAAAGTTCTTATTTTCAGACATTTTCTTGCATGTGTTTTTCTGAGTCAGGACTGTGATACTTAAAAGTTTCCATAGGTGACAATTTACATTTTCAAAAAACACATCAAGAAATGGTCACGTTCTTGCCACGTGCCAACATGATGAACAATTAAGCACTATTAATTTCTTTCTGACAATGAGGCAAAGGAAATTTAAATATCTTGCACAAGGCTGCTGAGGGCTTGGTGTTAGAAGTGATGAGACCTTGAGGGTTCCTATCTCTTTTCAATACACAGCTGAAATACAAGATTCAGGAGGAAATGTACCAGTCTTGCTCCTTTTTAAGACGAAGTGGCAGAAGTCCTGTTGATTTTTAAGAGGACAGAGTAATTTGGTAGGTGACTCTTTAATTCTGTATACGTCAGCTGTAGGCTCTTGGACAAGATGCAGAATATAGCTGCTGTTGTATTTGGGGTTTTGGGTTTTTTTGTTTTTTTTTCTTTCAGAGAGGACGTATTTGTAGTTGCCTTTCCTAAAGAGGTAGAAGGATCTAAAATTTGGAGGAAATATATTTTGTAAATAAAGATTATTACTATGAAGAATATTTAATTATCTTTGCATTGTCAAAGTAATGAGTTAATGTAGTTATAATCTTCAGTGCAGTATGAAGAACAGAGGAGGGACACAAAAATAAGGAATATCTTCCCTGTCCAACCACATTTGATTGATTTGCTTGTCATTCAGTGAGAAATGCCACAGAGCTGCGAAATCTGTCTGGCTCTGCCTCTGCTGAAGGAGTTTGAGTTATGTTTCTCAATAATGTAGCTTTGTATTTAGTGGTCACTTACAAAGATTTTTCCCCTTCTTTCCGGAAGGCAAGATATGATCCAAGTTTGCTGAAGAGATGAAAGCTGGTGGTGTTGAGTGCAATCAACATGCATCAAATGATCTTATGAGGAAACTTGATTGTACAACTTTCTTGAGGCTGACTCTAGGGCTTCTTGGATACATCATTTCTTCCTAGAACACTGAACATGCTGGAGGAATATAGAGCATGTATAATGCATGCTGTAGCAGCGTGCTGATGAAATGTGGATGGAATCAAATGGTAAAACCAGAGTAATTGTTGAAATCTGCTGCAGATCCTGAGTGTAATTGATAAATAACTACCAATAACCGGAGCAATAACAGTTTCGCTATGCACATGCTCAGAAGCAGTTTAGGTTTTCAAGGGAAGTGGAAGAATGTCTGGGTTTTCCTTGGGTTTCAGGAGCAGGGCTGCAGTGCAGGTGCTCTTTCCATGGTGCATCAGCCTCACAGGGCCTTGCTGGGAATGGGAACATCCTGCACAGAGAATCTTTGGACCCTGGTGGACTCAGTTAATCAGATCTGAGTGGGAACACAAAGAGACTTCCATTGTCCCACCTGATGTGTGGTGACTCTCTCAGCTGCTGCAATGGGATCACACCTGACCAGGGGCTTGTACCCTCTATTACTTGATTTCAAAACTGTTTTGAAATCATATGATTGTGCTGGTAATGGCTGCAAGCAGAGCAAGCTTGGATGGTCTCTCTGCCACGGCTGGAAGATGCCTTGAATGTTCAAGCACATTAAATGCACACGAAGTGCTGGGTGGCTTTGTGATTTAGTGTGATGATAGGAACTCCTACTGATCTTCTTCTCCTTAATCCCATTTCAGTAGGTGGCTCTTGGACAGTTAAGATTAGTAGCCTGCCAATGATTATGTCAATTTAATGCCAGCTTCTAAATTTTATTTAATTGCTGTGAGACTAACTTTAGGTTTTAGTAATTAGTGACCCTACAGACATACAATACTGCAACAGTCATTTGGATGAAGGTTTTGTTGGTTAAAAGAAGATCAGGCACTCTTTCTATAATTAAGTGTGGCTATGAAAATGGAGGTCCAGCAAATGCAGCACAGGCAAGGGAAGAGAGAAGGTCTTGGCTCTGCAGATGTGCTGGTGGGGCAGGGAGGTCTGTCAGCCAGAGGGATGGATGGATAGAGAGGTGACTAAGGAGAAGGGGTAATTGCCATGAGCCATCAGGGCCTTCAGCCCCTTGAAGAGCAGCTGATGAGATTTACCTGCCCTCTGGCTGAGGTTTCCCCTGGAGATCTCCTAGGGTGGGAAGGGACCTGAGACAGGTATTTTGAGAGTGGTGTAAGGGTCACTTATCACTTGCATCTGCAGCTGAAATGATAAAAGCAGTGTTTGTGCGAGCTGGGAGTGACAAAGCTGGATCCTTCCATGCACTCCTGGCTTCTGAGCACGTTTCTTACACAGCTGGAAAAGGACACCTTGAATTTTGGGATAGCCATGGGACAGAGCTGAAGGTGTAGCCACAAGATCTGGGAAGGACAGGACACCTTTGAGGAAACTGGTGTCCCTGACCACTGCAGGGGGCTTGGAGTGAGATATCTTTAGGGTCCCTTCCAACCCAACCATTCTGGAATTCCATGACTCAAATGTCATGTTGTGTTGCTAAATTGGAAATTTGCAGGAGCTTTTTTAGAACAACTGCTTATATTAAACCCTCCCATATCTGTGAGAATTAGAAGTCGCTAGTTTCAGTGAGTAGTTTTGTTCCAAAGAAATTCCTCAGGGAATAAAACGAAGGAGATTTTCTCATTTTTGTATCAATGCTTCAGTTAAATATTTATAAATAGAAGCTTCTCTGTTGTACTTTGAAGCCAGCCTGTTTCTCAGATATGTATTAGTGTCCAAATCTGTCACTATAACATCCTGAATCCTTTAATTAGGTTTGCCAGTTCATGAGTAAAATAAAGTTGCTTCATCAGATGTTTCTTTGAGACAGAAAAGATGCTTCCTTGATGTTTTGAGTTATTTACATTTTCTGCAATGCAAATTCTAGACATAGCCTTTCAGAAGGCTAAATGAGCTTGAAAAATAGAGGTCATATCAAAGTGATGTAGAGCTGAGCCTTGCTTGTGTTGGCTTCATGTTGTTTCTAAGTAAAAAATATTCAGAAATGAAAACTCCTCCTTCAGCTCAAGAATTCATAAGGTAGAAATTGCTATCAGAGTTCCCTCTTATGTGGCAACAGACCCTTCCTTCCTTCCTTCCTTCCTTCCTTCCTTCCTTCCTTCCTTCCTTCCCTCCTTCCCTCCTTCCCTCCCTCCTTCCTTCCTCCCTTTTCCTTCTCTCCTTCTTTTTCTTTCTCCTTCCTTTCCACATTTTTTACCCAGATGTTACAATACAAAATTTCCTATAAATTAACAATATAAAAGTCCTTGATTGATATGCCTCTTTACATTTTCTAGCAGGAGTTGTAGAATTTTACAGCAAGACCATCTTCTCTGTGGATGGAAACCTTGTCAGAACCAGGGATGTTGCCTGTGGTATGAAACAGCATAGCTAATGCCATGAACCAGACCAAGAAGCAGCGTCTGACAGCGCGCGTGCCAAAAAACCTTAAAAAATTAAAACAAATATGCAAGGTTTTACACTGTATGTCAGCAATACCTCTGAGTTCTACCATGTGTGTTGTTCCAAGGAACATTTGAATGAAAAAATACTGGTTTGGCTCATCTGAGGGCCCTGAAGATCCAAACTCAACTTGTCTAGATTCAAAGATATTTAAATGGAGTGTGTAAAAGTTTTAGACAGACTTCAATGAAAAATATTTTTAGAGCACTTGTATGCTTTGCACTTGATCTTAACTTTTAGAACTGAAAGTTTTAGGTTTTTTTTCTCTGAAGTAGAGATGGATCTTTAAGTAGAAGTACTCATGCTTTGCACAACCATATCCTTCTGCAAGCTTTTTGTGTTGAACCGGGGTCAAATTTCCCATGCTAATAATGAGATAAAGATTCACATTGTGGAGTAAAGCTGATGATCAGTGACAGCTGGTTTTGGTAACCAAGTGGAGACTTTAGAAAATGTTACTATTTCAGAATAGTTCCAGATCACATTTAATAATGATTTAACCAATTCTTGGTAAAAAAAAAAAAACAACTAACAAATGAAGACTATTTTGGCAAAGAATATACAGCCTTGTAAATGGAAATTAAATGCAACAGAATTTGACATGAATCTCAAACACTTTATATGATGCAGCTGAAAGGTTTGATATTGTCTCTTATTCTATAAGGAGATAAAAGCTCAGAGTAGACTGACAAGCATTTATTTCATTAGTGATCCCACATGTGCTACTCCCTGCTAAATTTCAAAAATTTAAAGTTTACAGACCACTCATATCTTAAATTCTTATTAGAATAGATTAGAATCTATGCTCAAAACTGTTTTTATCCCATGTGATTTTCTCTTCATACTTACGCTTACATTATATCTTATCTTTCTTCCAGGTCAACAGATAAGCATTAAGTGTAAGTTTTTGGGGTCACACTATTCAGCATTTTATTCTGTAAAAATTAAACTTTTTGTTCTAAAAGAAATATCAAAGCTGGTTCTGTAAGTCAAACTTCACAGCCTGACCCCCCCAACTTAAAGCAGTTGGGGATGTTAAGACATTTTAAGAGTAAGCAAATAAATATTAATTCTCTTTCCGTCCTCTAGTTTGTTACAGTTGGTAGGATTAAAGAGGTGAGCAGCAAAAGGCTTATGGGTCTTTCCAGAAGAGGAGCAGAGGGGTTGCAGGCAAAAAACCCTTTGGAGATTGGAAAATGTCAAGTACCTTTTAAAAAAAAGTCAACCTAATTAAAGTTTATTTGACCAAAGATGGTGATAAAACACTAAATGTACAGTGTGTGAGGGTGCCAGTTTTGACATTAAAGATATAAAACAAATTTAAAATACCATAAAAATTGTAGTGCTTTGTAAACTGTTAATAGAATGACATTTTCCTTCCTCTTCCTGGAGCTGTCAGAGTCTGACTTCTGAAACTCGTGTTACTGCCTTAGAGTCTGTGCAAACACAACCACCTCATGGGATCCCTACTGAGGATATTTCTTGGATATGAAAATGATGTTTTCTTTAGAATCAATCCCATGGCAGCCCTGAAGGTATTTTTGGTTAGTTTTCGTCAGAAACAGGAGACTTAAAATGCCAGAAACAATGCTTAGAATTCATCTTCCAAAAGTGACATAATTTCCAGCTTCCAGTGAGGAATTAGCTCAGGATTGGATGAAATTGGTCTAATGTTTTCCCCTCAGCTGGCTACTCAAGGTGGCCCAAGCAGGTTTATGTCAGGAGGAGTCGCTGGCTCTTTAGCTGTATCGACTTCAGCCAATTCACCCCATCACACTGCAACCCACCCTGTGCAGCCACGTGTTGCCTCTGTTGGATGCCAGGTAGAGAGTCTTGGTCTGCAGAAAATTAATTAGTTAATTGAGAGTTAAATAAAGTCTAAGAAAAATTTTAAAAATGAGCAACCTGTGCTCAATAAACCTGGAGTTTGCTCTTCTGTGTTAAGACAATTCACATTTCCAGTTCTGGAAAAGGGGGAATGCCCTCCAGTACAGTGAAATGCAGGTGGTTGAAATATTCCCAAGTATTTCAGAAGTAGAAAAAATTTCCAAAGGCAGCAGAATTTGTGTAGAAGCAGCAATGGCTGTAATGGACATATTTTGGGCAGTCCTGTGTCACTACTGAGTAGCTGTCCAGGGAGGTAAACCTGGAGGCAAATTTCTTAAGATGATTAAAAATAACATACGCATAATCTTTAATAAGCTTTTAATTAGAGAGGTGCCTGTGTTTAAAGCACCAACAGATACTGCAGAACTGTGCCCTGGAATATCTGCTTATGCCTGAGGTGGCACAGACAGGCTGAGCCGGAGGCAGGCGGAAACGGTGGGCACAAAACTCCCTCCAGTGTTTGCATATATGCTAATAATGCATTAGCTTTCCATGAGGAATTTGTGGGGGAATTAGCATCCAGGTCACCAAACTGCATGTTTTTGTCCCAGGCTGATCTGCTGGGGAAAGAGAGGTATCTGGCACAAGTGCCACCCCTGTGCTGCTCTGTGGATGGTTGTCACTAGTGATTACAACTTTCATGTCTTTAATTACTGAGATGCTTTAATTCAGTCTGATACAAGATGAACTTAAGGCTCTGTGAATTCTCATTTTTGCTTTTTTAAAAACAGGGTTTCGTAACAGAGCCTGAAATTTAGTTCACTCTGAACTTTCTAGAAGTTGCCGACTGTCAGTGAGTTTGGGACCAGACAGTTTATGGCTTTCTGGTAAACCACATGAAAATTTGAGGATTTGGAGGCGTTCCCTCATACTCATTATTTCATGTCCAAAGGGAAAGCTCCGAAGCGAAAGGGTATTAAATTTTCAGGTTACTGGCAATTTTTTTTTGAGTCCAAGTCAGTAAGTGCTTTTGTCCACAAGGGCCCTCCAAAATAGACATTATCTACAACCTGAACAGCAAAAAAAAAAAAAAAAAAAAAAAAGCATAGGAAGAGGAAAGATTNGCATATGACGAGGAAAGTGATTTATGAAGCTTGTAAGTAAGCACTCATTTATTTGCAGATTTGTAATACATCTAAACAAAAAGATTTTCCTAAATGCACTTGAATGGCATTACCATGTAGGCCAAGTAATGCAAAACAACAATCTGATTGTCTTCCTTTTGTCTTGTGGCATTCAGTGGTGATCCAACACAAAAATAAGAGCCAGATGAAGAGCAGCACTGAGTTAAGTGACAATGTAACTCATCCTCTTGGTTAAAAATGTTTATCTGCAGTCAAAGCTGCAACTGCCTGTAAACGGCTTAGAGAAATGCCCTTGGTGAAAGCCTTAGAAGCATGTGCTTAATTTTACTTAAAAGGTGGATGCTTTGCTTTGAAAGGCAAAGAAATGCATAGCATAAAAATAATTTTAGAACAATGTAATTAAAAGTGCCCGTATATTCTTAATTTGGCTGTGATCAACAATGATATTATAGTCAGGTCCCTATTGCACTTGCCAGGCAAAATGAGGAAACAGTGATGGATGGGATAACTGAAAAATGGCAAGAAATGGATGCACAAATTACTAAGGGTATTTTTAGTGCTTTCCTTTGGGGGTCTTGCTTCAGCAGAGACATCTGGGCTTCCACAGGTACTTGAGTGAGAAATCAAAATTATGCTTGGAGTGAGAGACTACCTACAGCTACAGAGGGGGTTTATTAGGAGAAGAGGATTTTCTCAGAACTTTTGCCATCCTTTGTGAGCTTGTAGGGAGAAATATTCTGTTGCCACCCAGAGGCTTGAGGACCGTTCCCTGCAACGTGGGCTGTGCCCCTGCTAAGGCCCATGTTGCTCCTCAAACGGGTCTGTCTCTTTGGGCTCTCAGTTTGCCCCAGTGAAGCCATTTCCTCACCTTCTGAGTGCTCCCAAAGTTGAAGCCCAAACATGAGTAAAACAGGCCGTACAGCATGGGGGCAATCCTTTAATAATTGTGTACCATCAGAGTCTTGTTTCAGGATAACTAACTGGGATTACCAACACAAAAGATTTTTACTCTCTACTTTTGTAAGTCATTACCTTATAGGAATTAGCACAACGTCTTCTGAAACCTAAATGTATGAGAACTGGCTGGCACTGCAGTTTTTGTTCCTGTCAGCAGCAGAAAAAGCAGGAGAGCATGAAAAATGTGGTCTCTGAGCGTTTTGAGGTGAGACAAAGCAGGAAAAGCGGTGCCAAACCTCAGGTATAGATAAACTATTTCTACAGGGGTCAGCTGACAGGCTGGCACTACAATGTATTATAAATCATCCTGCCTATAAGTTAGCTACTGGTTTCAGCTGCTTCTGGTGAAAGCAAAAAGTGCAAGTTACCTTACCATGTGCAAATAAGCTTTCATTCTGCAATGGATGAACAATACAGTACAATTTAGTTTCCTATTGTTAATCTGTTACTTTGCTCTGATATTATCCCAGAATCTACTGGAAAAGGAAACATAAATCTCTACACTCTAACATATAGTCAAATAGGATTTTTGAATATGTAAATTGTAAACCCACGTGGAACTGGAAGCTCATTAGCTCAGTAAAAGGTTGTTTTCAAGAAATGTTTAATTGACTTTAACCACTAATCTTATCACCAGGTTACACTTGGTACATCTATCAGTGAAATTTAGGAAGGCTGAATGGGAGAATGTGTCTTGGGTTGACAAGAGCAGCGCTGCACTAAGAAAAGAGAAGGTGCTGTTTACAAACAACTGCTGCTTACAAGGCAAAGGGGAAGAAAACTTCAGTATGGTCAGTTAAAATCAGCTGAAACCTTTTGAGGAAAGCTGTCATGTCTCCCCAGCAGGCTGGCCAGTCTCCCTGTGTTGCAAGACCTTTTCCATACAGCCATTTCTGTTCCTTGCCTGGGACAAATCAGCACTGTTGGTGCTGGGAGGATGATTTGCTGCCTTTTTGATTTGTGCCAACTATTTTTATATTCTGAGAAGGCATGAGGAAACCCACCCAACTTAAATTTTCTACGGTCTTCATTATTTTGTCTGTCTTCACTTTTTCAAAACCATAAATTCACATTATTCTGTAGTGCCATAAATGTGATGCTCGAAGGGTCATCCAGTCCCCTCTCCTGTAGACAGCAGGCTTTGAAATGTGTTTAATTACTTTTGTGCAACATCTGGTGAGTTGGGTGAGGCTGCAGCACAGAGGGAGTGTAAAAGCTCGATTTGGTGCGCACCAGCAGCGATGCACAGACCCCTGGCCCTGTTCCTCTGACCTTATACCAGTCAGCTGAAATTTTGATCTCTTTAGCCCACAGGCTTCACCCCACAACATCCTCCCTCTCCCGTTGTGTGGGGTAGGAGTGGGTGTGCTGGTGAGACACACAAGCAAAGGAGTTTGCTACCAGAGCGGGCTGTTAACCCAGAGATAAAAATATCTGATGTCTGTACTGTATGTCATCTAAAGTGAAACTGTTGGACATCCCTGGTCCAAGATGTTTAATTTTATCTCAGTTGTACAGTAGTCTGTGCCCTCCAAGACATGTTAGTACACCGTGAAAGCTTTAGTTTTGATGCCACCAGCCAGGCTTCTCTCCTAAGGGCTGGGTTCCTAGGCTGTGCTATAAAGAAAAAGAGAGGAAGAAAGAAAAAGAGGTTTAAAATACTTTTTTTTAGGACTGCTATCCTGTGAAACTTTGAGGGATTATAAACCATATCTGTAGCTACTGAAATCTTTAGTCACGAGTATTTTTTACAGAAAATGTCAGAAAAACATCACAGAATGTGCTAACTGTATCTTGCTTTTACCGCCTGATCCTGAGTGTACGTGCAAGTGTTAAAAAGTGAGTATTTTAAAAGGAAACTTGGCAGTAGAATATCCAGCATTTTCAGGAGAAAATGTGTATTTCTTTTGATGTGGATCACTTGTTAGCAGGGAGGGATAATCAGAAAGTACCATAGCCACTCAATATCATATCATACATAATTCTTTTATAAATAATTCTAATTTAACACACTTTGGCATTGCCTGTTGGTGCTGTAGGATATGCTTGCAGCTGTAATTGCAGGTCTTTAATGTTTATTATGTTACTGTCTGTTTTGGTATTATTAAATCTTGCCTGGTTGTTTTGAAAATTCTCAATTCTTTTTTATTCCCATATCCTGTTGCTGTTAGACACAGTTTATTAAAAACTCCCATAATATTGCATGTTAAATGATAAAGCATGTCTAGTTTTCCTAAAAACCATGGCAGTAATTGTGTCTAGTAGTTTAGATCCCTTGCCTAGCAGGGGTGTGATCACAGTAGGGATATAAAAGTCTGCTATCTTTGTGTTAGAAGAGCATTCGAAAGTCATTTGGGCAAAACACTTAGCACAGAGCACAACCCATTGTACAGGTGAGCACTCCATAAAAGCACTCTCTGTATGTAAGCTGAGACACTAAAGAAACACTCGAGAAAAGCCTGAATTATTTATTTCCACGTGTTAACCGTTAAAAGCACTTTAAGATCACTCCAAAACACTCCTGTCAGCACACAGTAATCTCAGAAACGGGAGGAGATGAAAGGCACACTGCTTGGGAGAGGCTTTGGAGAGTGGAAGTGCAGATAACTACTGCTTAAATGGGACAGCACTGTCTGTCTCTAGTTCTCTAAACACTGTGGTAGGACTGAGACATTTATTTCAATTTTGCAAGCAGTTTTGCCTTCAAATCCCCAGGCCATGATCACCACATGATACTGTCCAGCTTTGATCCATGCAGAAAACTTATCTGCACTCAGAATGGGGCTTAGCTCTGCAGTTACCCCAAACCTTTCCTCCTGGCTGGATGAGCTAAGGGAGAGTCAGTGTCCTTACCCCAGATGGCTGTGAAAGGGTTTGGGGCAAGTTTCTTCCAAGAGAGAGAGGACAGGCAGGATCAGAGGCCCTGGAAGAACAGAAGTTATTTCACTGCCTAACACAAAGCTGTGGCATGGGCAGCCCCTCGTTCTCTTGTGCCATTTTCAGTTCGGCCTCCTTACAGAGTGACTTAAAACAATTCCCTGAAAAATGTGAAAAACCCCTGCAGTTTTACTCCCCTCTAGGTGTCTGCTGGGGCCATGCAATGTTCCCGCTGGATCTGGCAATGAGGCTTGAAAGGTAATGAAACACGATGCCGAAGGCAATCCCAAAGGGTCACTCCTGCAGTTCCTTGTGGTGGTGGTCAGGATTTGTGGCAGCATTTACTGGCATAAGCGCAGAGTCCCTTACCTTGCTTTGGTGCTGTCTCTGTGGGAGGGTGTGCTCACATCTGTCACCAGTCACTCTTCATGGTTTCTTCGTTTCTTTCCATCAGCTTTGTACTGACATTTAATTTCTTCCTTAAAAGGATAAAAAGAGTAGATCAGACAATGTATTCCTACCATATTTTTGATTTCTTCTGTCATTTTAAATCAAAAAGAAATTAAGAGAATGAAATTTTTGGAGAGTCAGTTGAGTGTAAATGTTTGTTGCTAACAAATGTGAAATGCCACAGTTCTAGTTTCCAATGATGCATTAACTCTCTGGGTTTTTTTAAACTGGCTTCTTAATAGCACAGAATGTTGTCAAAACAATTATTTGTCTGGAGCTCCAAAAATCACAGATGTGATTTACACTCTATTGAAAATCAGTGGGATGCATTTAAAGTACTGTTGTGCTTTTTAAAATCCCACCAAGGATGAGGACTTCCAGGGGTGCCCAAATACAAATTCAGCTGCTTTGGACTATAACATCATTTTGAGGTGTGTATCTTGTTAGCTCTGTAGGGAAGGAAACCCACAGATCTGTTTTTGACAATCTGCACTGCAGATGTGGAGTCAGGGACTGAGCCTGCTGGTCACACCTCTGTGTGGTGTTCAAAAGGAGTCTGTGGCTGTGCTGCCTTTTCTGTCAGAGCATGCTTTTATGACAGGTGATACGGCCAAGGTTGCAGGACAGAATACTGCAAAACTTGGATAGTTTGGTATGGCAGTAGAAAAACCACTTCAGAAATATCACTGAAAGCTGATAACCTCATTTGACCTGCTTTTAACTGAATGTCCTATTAAAATCTATGGCATTTGGTGCTGTCAAAAATCAGATAAAGTATTTGTAACATTTTGTATCAGATAAAGTATTTGTAATTGGAAAAGTACTCATTTGGACAAATGGGAGAGATTTTGGTGTGTTGCTTTGCTCATGAAATATGAGGAAAAACTTTGGAACGGTGGGAATATTTTATTTAAACAATTTTGTGAAAAAAATCCCCACATTTAGTATCCTCTTATGATTCAGTTTGGTTATTATATATTTCTAAAAATAAACTGAATTCTTATAGAGCATTTACAAAATACTGAAGAGAAACACTTGCCTCTTAAATGAGAGCGATTCAGTACATAGATAATGCCTGAAAGCACTTGAGTTTTTCAACTTTCTTATGCAGAAACATAAAACCTCAGCATGAAACAATGACAGAATATGGATTTCCTGGAAATGCTGCTGAGCTAAAGAAAGCAACTCACATCCTCCCAGCAAAGAGCTCTGTAAAAGTCTCTGCTACCACTAAGTCAACAGTGCACTGTAAGGTTTTAGAGGTGACCTTGCAAAGATTTCTTTTTCCAGGTTCTCCAGCGACCTCTGCTCATAGGTTAAATGAGCTTTTCTGTTCTCTAATGGAAATATCCAGAAGACAAATCTGTGATATTTTTTGCACTTTAGTGAAAAGAATGTGTATTTCCCTTCTGATTAAAAAAAACCCAGCTGAAATTATTGCATGCAGGATGGTTTATAGACTATAAAAGATAAATTGCGGGGAAAATTTTGTCCTCTTTTAGGTGAACGAATTTTCATCTCAAAGAAAAACTGCACAAGTAGGTAATGAAGTAAAATAAAATACAATTTGATCTAATTAGAACTTTGTTTTCTAGATGTATCAGCCATCTTGTTTACAAAATTTAGCATTAAACTCTGTGCAAAATTTTAAAATATTCATTAGTATTTAAAAATATGGTAAATATCCCAACAATTGTGCTTTTTTCTAACATGTTAATGCATTACCATTGTCTTTGCCTGCTCACGTGGAATTTCATAATTAAAAACTGGATAAACCAAACCTTCTGAGGGTTTTTTATATCAAATTTAGTCACACTTAGATTGGTATCAAAAATCATAAAGGTTTCTGTGTATCACTATCATCTTCCCTGCCTATGGGTGATTAAATTTTAACTTCTCATGAAATGGGATTAACAGTCAGCAAGCAGTAGGAGAAAAAGCTAAAGAAATTACTAAGGAGTGCTAAAGTCCATCTACTCTTGGTGTAAATTGGGGTCCCTGAACTCAGTGAAGACTTCCCTGGCTTTACCAGATGAAAATTAGACTCACAGAATTTTGTGTTTTGCCTTGGGTTCCATCTGTAACATTCACCAGTTTTTAAATATGGAAAATCTCTGGGGTTTTTTTTATGGCTGCCTGTTCATTGGGCAGCACATCAGAGCAGGTAAATGTTTCCTGGAGAAACACCTTCAAATTTCAGGCTACATCACTCCTGCTCTCCCTGCCTTAGAGTGTGAACGCTATGTTAATGTTTGGAAAACAATTACAGAAATCACATGGGATTTTGTTTTTCATTAGAAATTCCAACATTTTCTGCAAAAAGAAAAGCAGCTCCATGCTGGCTGACAGATTTAAGGGAGGCACCAACAATGGAATTAATATGCTCAATATTTTTTAAGAGGAGCAACAGGCTCTGCTTGAGTCTCAGCAGGCCAGAGATTGCCTAAGTGGGCTTCTCTGCAGGGAAAGTTGGCCCTTTTATGAAAGTCTGTAAATCTTTAATGGCAGCTGTGTTCCTTTGCTTTTGCTGTCCAGTTCCTTTTTCGTGTGTTTGGGTGTGCCTCTTGTTTCTGTGAGGTGATTTACATGTGTTAGTTCAGGAAATAATACTTTGAAATATAAGGGTTTCCTCTTCTTGCTGGAGCATTTCTTTCTACCCACGCAGGACAACGTTTGCTGTTTTATAAATGCGTCTGAAGTTCAATGCCCTGGAAAAAGAGGGAGCAGGGACGAGCATTTAACAGTCTTACCACCTGCTCACACACCTTTGAACACACATAAAAGGAGCAGTTCAAGGGGGAAAGAATAACTACTTTACTTTTGTGGAATAAGTTTGGAAGGACAACTTAGTCTTCTGGTAACTGTGGCAACAAGGGAAGGTGTTTGCTATTCGCTTTCATGTAGATTGGACAACAAGGAGGTAGTTTCTTCTAATGAAAATGTGTTTTTTTTTTTCTTTTTTTCTGTTGAGAAAATTAAGGAAATTGTGCAAACAGAGCTGCTAAAAATGCTTTCAAGCATTATACCATGTTGTAACTAGCACCTTCATGCAATGTTTTCTTAACAAGTAGTAGTTCTGGAGTTTTATTGAAAAACTAAGTGTAAATATAAGTTGATTTTTTTTTTTTGTATTGTGTAATGGAAATATGAAAAGGGACATTTTACAAGGGCATGGAGTGATAGGACAAGGGGGAATGACTTCAAACTGAAAGGGAATAGGTTTAGATTGGATATAAGGCAGAAATTCTTCAGTGTGATGGTGGCAAGGCCCTGGCACAGGTCGCCCAGAAAAGCTGTGGCTGCCCCACCCCTGGAAGTGTTCAAGGCCAGGCTGGATGGGGCTTTGAGAAACCTGGTCTAGTGAAAAGTGTCCCTCCCCATGGCAAGGTATTAGGACTGAACTTTAAGGTCCCCTCCAATCCAGAGCATTATAAGATTCTGTGATTTATTTCCAATTAATTACTCTTCAAGTTCCTAAGTAATTTCCACTTGGAAATTTAGAGGCATGCCCTGGTTAACTTGCTTCAGAATATTCTAAAAGTTGAAAAAAGAACATTGCTCTTTTATGCTATACCGTGAATAAATATTGCAGATTAAGGTCAAAACAACGTCTAAGACTGCCAAACCAAACATGCTAAGTTTGGTAACTGTATTCAGATTACTTCTCATTGCAGAGCACAGGCTTTGATTTAAGTGGTTAAAAAGGATCTGATGCCCACAAATTATAGTTCAAATTCAACTGTGATCAAATGATAAAAATAATACCCATGGCTGAAAATTCAGTGGTGTGGCTATTAGAGTTGTTAAATCTATAGTTAAACCTTTGATCCATGATTGTTGGCAGAAAAAAATATGACTTAAGGTTTAGGAGACTGGACTATGTCTTGAAAAATTAATTAATTTGTAAAATGGAAGTCTAGGAAGTGATTTAAAGTACTTTTGGTCTGCAAAGAATACCTATGTACTTCTTCCATGACAACAAACACTTCTCTTCCATCCTGTTTGGGCACCAATAAAAATAAGTTACCTTCTGACTGTACACCTTTTGTGGTACTCAGGTGTTAGCACTGTACTTAAGCAGCCAGTGTCTCCTCCTGTACCTAATCAGAGAGTGCCCATCAGAAGGTTGCTCCCTGCCTTGTTCCCCATCATCAGTTTAATTTTCTGATGAGGATCACCTTGCAGACCATGTATACAGCCTTGTTCTGAAGGTGCTTTGCCCTTTGCCTCCAGGCCTGTTCACCAAGGGCAGTTTCTCCTGGTAGGCAGCTTTGCTAATGTGGGAGATAATTTGGAGCAAAATCCTTGGGTTCTGTCATCGCTGTCCCTGAACCAGAAAATTCCTTGGAAATCCATGGATATTTCCTGCTGCCTGGGTTAGAACTGCTTGGGTGAGCACGTGTGATCTTCTAAGGTACAGAACAAACATTCCAAATTAGTTTTCATATTATGTTATTCTCTGTTTTATCACAGCTGGTACCAGTAAAAGTATTTGATTCATAACACTGGGGGTTAGACCAGATGCAGATTTTTTTTGACTTGCAGTGCCTTTCCCAAAGTAATTCCACGTTTCTTTTTCATTTGTGCTCAAGCAAAATAATCTCCAAAATGCAGCATAGGCAGCCCCGTGTTTCTTAAAATTTTTCTTCTATAGTTGCTTGGGAAAATTTTTTTAATGTGGGCCTGCTTGAGGTAAGAGCTACTTGTAGTGCAGAGCAAGCAGGACAGGGATTGTTATGATGATACTCAGGACTTGTTTGGGTGAAATTCCTTGTCTTTTGATGCTGCGCTAGAAGTAGGACGAAACAACCAATTTAAATGCAACTATGCAAATAATTTTTAGCCTAAATGTGCTCAGAATCCTGTGAATGCAGATTGTGGAGGCAGGGTGTCATTTAAAAATGCAGTGACAGAGGAATATGATTTCTGGTAGCTAAGCCAAACTTCTGTCACTAATATTGATATGTTTAAGATGCAATGGGAAAAATCCAGTTCTTTGTGGTATCTTATAGAGGCCTATGATAAGGAAGATACAAGGGCAGCTTATTATATATAAACTTGATGCTGCCAGCTGGGAAAAAATTCTCATAAAACCAAGTAAGATTATCTGACTGCTGAAGAGATAAGGTGTCTGTTTTTTGATTGCGGGTCATATAAAAAGATAACAGAATTGAACATTAGATTTACTGAAAACTCTAACTTTTACTTTTGTTCTGGAGGTGAAAGCTTCCATTTCAATATTCTTTCTCAAGAATTTGTGTGCTGTAACCTATAATATAATGTTAATTTTACTCTGAGCTGCAGAATAATTCAGGGAAGGACAGGCCCTTTTGGCAGGCAGAGGTATTTGCTGTTTTGGGTCCTGGTGTAGGACACCTGACTCTCTGCAAATCAAGATAAATCCAGATACCAGTAAATTTATTTGCTCCTCTTTATTTCTGAAGTTTAAAAATCAAAGTTTTTTATGATTGGTACTTGCTAGGAGCCAAGAAAGGACAAAGCTTCCTTGTAGTGCTCTACTATAGCTACAGTCAGCAACAATTTCAGTGTAGCTTTGTAGGAAGATCTAGGCTGGTTTACCATATGTGTATTTATCTTACCCGGAATTTAGTTCATTGTAAAGAATGAGCTCAGTGAAAGTATGTAAAAAATGGTTGAACAGATTTTCTTTGATATAAATTCATAAAACCTTCCTTACTTTAAGTTGAATTTGAAAAATTCCAGAGAAAAGTTGGAGAAAAGTACTTTCAGAGAAGAAAATGTTGTTTTGATTTGTTAATGGAGAACAAGTTTAATTCCTTAGTTCACTTGGTGGGCTTAGTTCACCTTTCTGGAAAACCTAACCAAAGTCAGTGTAAACGGTGTTGTAGCAGCACTGATAATGTTATACTTGCACAGTGAACCACATCAATGAGCTGAGAAGCCCCTGGAAACTACTGCAGCTGAAAATCCTAAATCAGTGAGCTTAAGCCATTGGAAACTCCTGTGTCTGAAAACCCCAAATGCTGGTGGAGCGTGGGAGGCCTCGGGGGAGCCAGAGCAGTTGGTTAAGGGGACACAGCATCAGGTTGTGGATGGGAGCTTCCCATAGACTGGTTTTGGGATCTGTGGTCCTTAATGCTTTTATGAATGACCTTGGCACAGATGTGAGCATGCCCGTGTGGTTTGCTGAAGATGCAAAGCTAAGAGGGATTGTCAGCAAGGCTTGAGATGTCCTACAGGAAGGATTGTGTGACCTTGATTGTGGTAACAGAAATGAAGTTAAACAGTAGAAAGGGAAATGCTCTTCTCCTGGGGGTTCATAGCAGGAATGCCAGGTATTGGCTGGGAGTTGATTTCCCTGTGGGATAAAGGCTTTTAGTGTACAGTAGGTGCAGTCAAGCCTTTTTATTCTGTCAGTTGCCACCTTTTAAGGTTATGAAGCAGGTTTTGTGATTACAAGAGAGTTAATACAGATTGGTTTTTTAATAATTTTTCTCATGACCAACAGTACTTGTGTCTTGCCTGATTCATGAGCTGTTCTGTCTGTGTGCAAGAACAAAACCCGAATGGGGTGAATGAAGGAAGAAACCGACCCCATTGTACTTATCTGTGAGGCAGGGAGGGGAGGAGCAGAAGCAAGGAAAGAACATTCAGCATTCACATGCTTAATCTCCATTGGCAGCTCATCAGCTCATCTGAATATTAGCTGAATATATGTTTTTTTCCCCATCGAGATCAGAGGGTTCCTGTAAGAGCTCAAGGAAAGCTTTGGGCTGCACTTTAATGCTCTCATCCCCAGACACTTCATGTTCACATACACCAGGGCAGCACTCAAATGAGGTTTTTCACCCAGCAGCATGGACTCTCCATGGACCCAGTGCTTCAGGAAGTGTCTGCTGGCTCCCCTGTGGCCCCTCCAGGGGCTGTAGGGGAATACCCACCCAGGCACCTGGAGCTGCTACCCCTGCCTGACCAGGTGCTACAGGGCTGGTTTTCACATTCCCCCCTCACTGCTGGGCAGTGTTTTGCCCTTTTTTCAAATACCTTTTCCCTGAGGTGCCCCTGAGGGGTTTCAGCTGTGCCCTGGGTTGGGATGCTGCAGAACTGACCTTTCCTCAGGGTTCTCATAGCCCCCCACTGCCAGCTCAGCATGCTGGGGGGAGTGGCACAAATCTCAGGAATTTGGGTAATCCTCGGTACTGAGGTGTGTATCTCAGACTGTTTTTGGCAGACCACGAGAGGAGACTCTCAGGAAACACTGTCCTCCCCTCAGCTTTGGGGCAGGAACTGGCCAGAGGGTGTGGGACCGCAGATTGCTTGGGACAGCTCATCCTCTGCCCTGATGCCACAGAATGGGAAAAAGGCAAATGCAAGTGCAGCTTGCACTGAGTGAAAAAACTAAATAAAAAGTATGTGACTTAAGTTGCAGGGCTATGTGTGTGTTACTGGTGTGACAGACATTAAGAAGCCTCCTCCCAGTAACGCTCCTCTGGCTGCTGGGTGGATTGGCCTGGTGGGCCAGTCCAGCTGGTAACATCTGGACTTTTTATCAGGACAGGACAAGGGGTTATGGTTTTAAACTGAAAGAGAGTAGATTTAAATTTGGTGCAAGGAAGAAATTCTCCCCTGTGAGGGTGGTGAGGCCTGGCACAGGTTGCCCAGAGGACCTGTGGATGCCCCATCCCTGGAAGTGTTCAAGGCCAGGTTGGACCGCGCTTGAAGCAACCTGGGATAGTGGAAGGTGTCCCTGTCCACAAAAGGGGGGATTGCAACAAGATGATCTTTAAGGTCCTTCCAACTTGAACCATTCTACTCTATAATAAATGGGTCAGGAAAAAAATTGGAGTGCTTCAGACTTGTTTAATATATTTATTAATAGCCGTGACATAAATATTACGAGTGTACTTAGAGAATTTGCTGAAAATGCAAAACCAAGAAGCTCTAGAGGAATAAACCTGCTGGCCCGGGAGGCCTTGTTCGGTTTGGGATGACCTGAAATTAATATTTCATCTTTTTTGGTCATTGAACTGAAACAGTGTTTTTTGCACTGTTCTAGCAATAATAGCATTTATTTACGATGTGCTTTCCTGCCTTTGATATAGTGCTGCTGGCAGAAGCAGAGAGGAAAGATGAACATAAATGTTCCTCTGTTTCTGGAAGAAAGCAGAAGACTGAAAGAAACCAAATGGGGAGAAAGTATGTTCAAGCTAGTAAACACCATGGGACAAAAATGTTATATATTTTGCCAAAGCATCCCCGTGTAGATTTATCACAGTGGAGAATTTTCTTCTGGAGCAGTAGCCAGGTTTCTTGAGCTTGTATCAAGGTCTTTAAAAGCACATATGGCTGCTACTGTCATAACTTCAAATATCCAGTGGAAATTTTGAAATTGCTTTGCTCTAAAACTGTGTGGTGTGGGTGCACTTCCTCACCAGCAGTGACCACCCTACCCCACCATCAAGCATACTTGATGGCTCTGGGCTTGGGGTTCAGCAGTCCCTTGAGGAATTCCAAACAGGTTAAATTTTGCTGGACAATCCTGGGGTCAGCAGAGGTGAGCCATGATGCCTACCACGATAAGCACCACTTAGGGAGCACCCTAAAATACTATTATAGTCCTCATGGAATTTCCACTTAAGAAAAATAAAGCTTACCAAGAGGAGGCTTAATTCAGTGTTGTTCAACTCATGAGCTTTAAAGCATGGGAGCGTTTCTGATGGGCTTTCAAGGTCATTTTTCTTTATTGAGCTTTTATAGCAGCTGTGTAACAATTACTGCGTAATGGATACCTGCCTTCTCTGGAGTATGCAGAATTGATTTTTTTGTGAATTACTGATTGGATTGATTTTGTACTTAAGACAGTACTGGACAATTTAAGTGCATAAGTTAGTTTGAGCTCAGATACTTTGATTAACTATGGCAACCTAAAGCTTTAGGCATATTCGTCATGACAATATCAGAATCTAGAAACTGAAAAGACTTCTAACCCTAGTCCTTCTCCTGACTGGACAGGAAGTGTGCCACTCTATGTTTATTACCAGTTTCCTCATTATCCCCTCCTTAGTTCTAGACTGAGCTTGTTGAGGCATGTGATTTTATTTTCTCTCAATAGATTTTTTTTTTTCCCTTACAATATACCAGTAATTGGAATATTAAGCCCTTTAGTGAAAATTTAGTTGAAGCTGCATCTTCTTCCTTTGGAACTGTCATCTTTAGTCAGGATGATTTTCCTGATATTCAGATTGAAGTTTGTTACCGTTTTGTTTGTTGTCTTTTTGGACTTTGAGAGGAAGGTATGGGTGGGTGGTGTCCCTGATGGTTATTACTGTTAGTTGGGTGAAGAGCTTGTTATTAGATTGGAAAGAATGAATCATATATTAAAGCAAAAGGCAAAAAGCTTGGATCTGTAGAACATGTGAGGAGGGATTCACAACAGATTGGTCACTGTGAAGGGTACCGAAGTACCTGTATTTTCTTTATTTCCATGAAAAGGGGCAGGAAGGGATGCTTCAGAGGGAATATTTTCACTTGCTGAATAAGTTAAGGAATAAATTGCCAGTCTTATGTTCTGAATAAGTTGCTAAATAATTCCCATTTACCTTCTGGTCTCTGGTTTCTCTCTGACTGGGACTTGCACAATGGTAGTGCTGTGTTGTGTTACTGATAGCATCCTCACATCCAGTCACCTTTCTGCCCTCAGTCTATCCTTCCTCCACGACATTTATGCACCATTACTGCAGGATCCAAGCACCTCACTGTCTTCACTGCTTTTTCCAATTCCCCTATGAATTAGGCCAACACAGTTATTCCCATTTGAGACATACAGGACTAAAGCACTTGAAAACTAAAGGCTGTAAAGTGAAAGATATTTATGCACTTTACACATTTAGGTGCCTAATGTGATTTTCTAAAGCATCCAAATACATTAAGCATCCAACTCCTGCTGACTGTGATGGAAGTTAAGTACTTAACTCATCCGGATGTTGTGGAAAATTGCGGATGGCTGCCGATCTGTCTCTCTTCATGTTTATTTAGATAAATTTTTGAAAACACTAGTCTAGATCATTTGCTGCCTGCTACACAGGGAGACCCCCAACTGTTAACCTATCACATTTTTTTCTTCAGCTTTTCTGTTTTATATCAATTGGTTATTCTACTTAAAAGATAATTTGAAGTACTTTCTCCTGAAATATTACAAACCTGGTATTTTAGCTATCAGGTTTCTTAGCAATTCAGCAATATTACCACACTTGATTTGAATCATGTTTAGATTATCTCTCTCCTAAACCAGCTATTTTCTTAATGGCGTTTATCAAAGCAGTTTTTGAAGCTGTTATAGTTAAATGTAGAGTGTGCTGTTTCAGTTAGGAGGAAGCAGACTGTGTACCCACACTTACCTTTCTGCATGAAAGCTGTGTTTCATATTTCTGTTATTTAAATCTTAAGGGTATTTGATAAAGCGATAAAATATAACAGCTGCATTTTACACTCCTGAATTAGTTCACTTTAGTCTGGGATGCTGCATTATTCCACCTTTATTGCAAGGTTTCTGAAGCCTCCAGAGAGCCACATGTGAGACTTACACCTGAAAACCCTGTGAGGCTCCTGGCAGGATTCTCTGTGTGCTTGTGTGCTCTGGCAGCTGCTCCATGTGCACTTCAGACATCTTCCTCCTGCCTCAAGGCAGAGCAGAACAAGAAGAAGACCCTAACCCTGGCCACATCTGTGCTGGGGTCTGCACTTTGGAGGTAGAGGTCAGACCCCAGTGGACCAGCTGACCCCAATGTGTGTATTCAATTCCCAAACCCCATGGCTGCACAGATCAATGCTTGGCACGGCCCTCTGCCATCACCTCCGTGGTGCATGGCCTCTGTTTTACACTGAGATCAGCCTTGGGCCTTAAAACCTCCACCCCATGTGTGCCCCCAGAGCAAGGGGAAAGCAGCTGGCGAAGAGCAGCCTGACTCCTGTCCATGGCAGGGATACCCAGAAATGTAGGGGCAGAAAAGGGACTGCACCAGTGAAGGGACAGCACTTGCTCGCTCCAAATTCCCCCCCAAAGCCTGCCGGGTTGGGTGTCTGCAGCACCGGTTCCAAAGCATTGGCTGTATCAAGTATCAGATGGGCTCGGTGGTCAGAGCCTCTCCTTCGGGTGCTTGAGGGGCTAAAAAGCAGCTACAGGTGTTAGCCCAGAACCACTGAATGGCAATTTCACCTTGCACTGAGCTCCAGCACGGGCTGGCTGGGAAGCAGAACGCTGCAGCTGTCCCTTCACTGCAGGTGTGGCCTCTGCACACCCAGGGGGACATGGCTGGGGCTGGCATTCTGATCTACCACACAAATAATAGCAGTAAAATGTACTTGCATGTGTTTAATGTCATGGATCCCTTTCACAAAAAACAGTTCTCACAGTTCTCTCCAAGTGAGAGACTCCTGACAGTGTTCAGATTCTTGTTATTCTTTCATATTCAAACGCTTTGAAGTCTTTTTCCTCCTCTTTATCACACTGTGGAAAGGAGTTGAAAATTAATTTAAAGGGGCTGCAACTTTGTAAAAGCTGCACCAAGTCGCTTTATCAAGTAATAGTTTGTTTTCTAAGTGGTTAAAGCATAATTGAAGTCAAAATAATTTATAGCAGCAACATTTCTGCCATTGAATTCAGATCTATTTATAGTCTACAGCATTAAAATTGCAATTAAAAACTCCACACTTGCTTTTAATGGAATGATCATTCATCTTCCGCTCTCCAATTAACAGAATATAATTGTGTTTTTCACTAAGAAAATTTATTTCTGTGCTTCTGGAAGTGGCTAATGCTGTATTTGATTTTAGCTACCTATAGGACATCATAAAAAAAAAAAAAATCCATCTTAAAAAGATTTTTGTGGGTGGCCCCTTCATGTCAAATTGAATTCACACTTCAGCTTGGAATAGCTCAGATCTACTCCGGCAGTGGCTTGCTTTCATATTTTTATGTGGATAGAAGTTAGGAATTTTTTAATCACTGAATAACTTTTTCATATCTTCTGCTGGAACAAACCGAATATATCTTTTAGTCAGATCCTTCAGACAGGCTATTCTTAAATGAATGAAGAAAATGCAAACTGTAAAATCTGACTGTGCCTCCCGGTGGCAGCACGGTGCAATTCCTGCCTGCTGGAAGGCAAACGACTGTAACTCCAGTGAGAAATAAATGGATTATGGAGAGTACGTTTAGCTGCGTGAAACCAACATTTTTCTCAGCTCTGAAAGCAATCAGCACCACTTCTAATAGATAAAGAAAATCAGCATCTTTTCCATTTTGCATGTGGCTTTCATATTTAATGAGATTTTCATCAGTATAAACATCATTCTTTTGGAATGCAAGCCTGTTTTTACTGTTTTTAAAATATGGCTTATGCATGTAATGAATGTATCTTGACTCTGAATGTTGCTGAAAATCAGTGCCTGTGATGCTGCAAAATAATTTCACAAACATTTAGCTGCAAAACCAAAAACACTTCTTGTAATTATTTTGAAGGGACTTTGTATTTACTAAAATTGAGAGGACAACAGGTTTGTCTCGGTATTTGTGGGTGAATAAAAACTGTCCAGCTGTTCAAATTTCCTTAGGAGATTCATCCTGCTGCCTCATAAAAATCCTTCAAGCTATGTTCATGTGTGGTGTGAAAATTACTGTCACTTGTGTCCCTTTTGAAGATTAGAGAGTGAAGATTAACTTTCCCAGAGATCAGCAGAGTAACTCGAAGGTCATAAAAAGATCAGAATGGGAGTTATTCTTAGTGCTCCCAGAAGGTGAGGTAGTGAGGGACATGTCCCCATATGTTCACATTTTGCTTTTGTGTGTGGGGTTGGATTGAGAGGCAACTTGAGTGCTTGCTGCTCCCTCTAATTGTGAGACTATTAGAGCAGAAAATTTCTATGTGTGCCAGCAATGGGCTCTTCATTGTGAAAATGTGACTTTTCGGGTGTTGCCTTTGACACTTGGTGTGTTATGAGGCTGTGGCTTTCATGAGAAGACTTTCCTTACATGGTTGGATTTTGGGTCAGAGAGCCAGGACCTTCTCTAGTAAAAATTGTACCTTTATTTGTGCATGATCAGAAATAATCCCAGCCTTCTGTGAGTGTCTAATACTATGGCACTAGTCTTGTGTAGTGTGTTGGGTCTTTCTGTTTAACAAATCATTTTCTCTGTTTTCCAAAGCCTTTTTGCTTCCCTAATGTCTCTTTTTGCCATACATTTTTTTTTCTCCTGATGGTTATATCCTGCCAGCTCTCAATCTCATCGTTACACACTTTACTGTCTTGTCTTCACTTGAAATATTTTCTCTGCTGCTAAAAGTTGGCCCACCTTTGAGCTGTTTTGTCCCTCTTAGATGGGATGGAGGGTTACCCCTTCCCTAGAATACATGCTCTTTTGTTTTTTTTCCACCTCCAAAGTCACTCACTCATCTTTCTGTAGTTGTCATGGATCACTTTGAGGAGAAATCATGTGTATAGAAATTATAGCTTTCACTGTAGCTAAACTCTGTTGGTGCTATCAGCAAACTGTTCACAGGGAGAGGCAGTGGAGGAAAATGACAGATTTCTGGTGACTGGAGTCATAAAATTGCATTCCTGATGACAAATATTTGTGTGTCACCTTTGGGCTGTGGGATTTTGTTGTCTGCCTGGGAATAGACCAGAATTTGTGCAGAATGACTGACATTTATTGCTATAACAAATACTGATAAAGATAATTATTGGGCTTTTTTTTGGTTGATTTTTAAAATAAGGTGTTGAGGAAACTTAGTTATTATCAAATATCGAGGTAACTGTACTATATTGTGAAGCTGTTTCATACAGATCATCCCAAACCTGAAGATGCTGTTCCCTGGTTCTGCTCTTCTGATGTATTATTGATACAGCCCTGTGTGACTCTTTCAGGAGAGGTTATAGTGCAGTTGCTGATTTTGGTCCTTTGGAAATCTTTGTGCCATGGAAATCCCAGCTTGTTACCCCTCCTTTTCCTCCACTCTTGCCTATATTTCCTCATTTCGACTTTCTACTCTCTCTTTTGCCCCTTATTTTCTTAGTCCCTTGCTAATGCTCTTAGTATCCTCCTGTTGCTTCTGGCAAGCTGTCCTGTGTGGCTCAGACTTGCCTTTTCCCCACCTGCCCCATGGCACTCTCAGGAAGATGCAGGTGGCTTTCTGGAAACCTTTCAGCCGTCCTAAAAATTGATGGAAAACTTCACATCAACAAGGAAGCAGAAGGCAAAACAAGGGCATGGTCACATAAATGGAAATGCTGAGCAAGTAGCAAGTTGGAGAAACAACCTTTTAAGTGGTGCAATTAATTTTAATTATTCTTTACCTTCATGTTCAAAAATATATTTAGAAGCAAGTGTTTGAAGATGAATGCAATATTTAATGATATGCCTGTGGTCCTTGTGAAAGTTAATTACCAGAGCATCCATTGGAGCCAGGAACAACATATGTTTTCTCTGGAGTGCCTTTCTGAACCTGTCTAAACATTTTTATTCTAAGAAAGCCATGCTGGGAAGCCTCTCTAGCATGAGATATCTCCAGAGAATTGTGGGCTAATCTTCCCTTGCTTGGAAGGCACCCAGTGGGTCCAGCATCTTTATCTGTATGGGGTATTTCTTCTATCTTTTTTGATTTTTTAATTGACTAAGGTGGATAATTTAGTAATTACCCGTGGTAGCATGTGAAGGCAATCAAATTAATTTTGCTGTAAGAATAGTTCCTTTATGAGCTTATGTGTTTTTGCTGATATTTTACTTTCTTTATGTGCAATGTGCAGTTTCAAATAAAACCAAGAGAAACAGTTTTCAAAGAAAATAATGCAATGGCTGCACTGGTCCAGCTGTGGTTTAAGGATGCATCCCAGGCTTCCCAGGCACAGAGCTGTGATGTGGATTTTGTAGGAGTAACTTGCTGTAGGGCTGCCAAAAATGCCCCAAACAGCAAAACACTCCAAACTGAGCAGTGTTAGCTGTCAGTGAGGGCAGTGAATGTGTGCTGGGTATTTGTATCTTTGTTATGGCTTCTCTGGGGGAGGAAATGTCCTATGAAATCAATTATGTTACCTTTTCTGTGGGGTTGTAGTCATCTGTGGGGATTTGTCAGACCTTACAAGTTTCTGTTTAACTCCTTAGGTAGCAGTTTTTTCTAATAAACTTTTCACATTTGTCTAGAGCTTCATTGTTTCCATCTACAACCTAAAGTGACCCTCTGGGGTAATTTTGAACTGAAAAGCAGCTCATGAGTTTGAGGTTTTCAGATCATCAAAGTAGTTTTGAAGGAAAGAAATATTCAGAGTGACTGAACTGTAAATTTATTGCTAAAGGATAGCTTTCTTTA
Source organism: Ifrita kowaldi (assembly GCA_013398055.1). Classification (NCBI taxonomy): domain Eukaryota; kingdom Metazoa; phylum Chordata; class Aves; order Passeriformes; family Cinclosomatidae; genus Ifrita; species Ifrita kowaldi. The sequence continues at coordinate 333,570 of VZRS01006154.1, forward strand.
GGAATTCATGTGTTTAGAAGCTGTCAGTATCAGAGCCTGCTATACAGGCTTTCAAAGGTGGCTACTTTTTTACTTTCTGAATGAGAATCTGTGAGTGTAATTTGGTTGCCAGCTGCTGGCAGCACTGCACTCCTGTTGAAGTGTTGCCTGGAAAGTTATGCTCTTTCAGCAGCCTCTGCAGTTACCTCCATCAGTCCAGTGCAGTGAGATGTTCCGAATTTAATTTGATCAAATATTTGTTTTGAATATAGCATTTAGAATCAGGAAGTAAATGAAGCTTTCGCAGACACACACACACACAGTTGAAGGATGTTGCTATTTATTCAGTTTATAAATCAGCCCTGTTTTGAGCTGCTGAATGTAATCCAAACATTGGCAAAGAAAAATAATGATAACATACATCATTGCTGCATAATTTTAAGGCATTTTATAGCCTGGAAAATGTGGTGTATTCTATAAAAGTGACAAATGACACAACACTGTAATAAATAGCCATAGTTTATGCATTGTGAATTGGAGTTTAGATTCAAATGGAAATTCTTTTTCGGCAGATTGGATGTGAATTCAATTTCACAGGCTCTCTACACAAATTATTTTGGTTTTCATGTATTAGTCCGGATTCTAATCAATGATGGTGTGCACATTCTATTATATATAAGTACAGTAAAACTTACATTTAGAAGATACTTGAAATCAGTTACTGTGACTATGATACACACATGTAAGACATTTAAATGCATCTCCAACAATAAGACAAACTGCCTTGACTTAATTCAGAATGACTTTGATTAATTGCTTGTTTGGAATGTTTGGTTCTTACTGAGTTTGTAAGTGAATGGTTCAGGTATGTGCTGCATCTTTATCATGGTAATTAAGTCCATTGTACTGGAAAAAATCTATTTCCACTTCCACTTAGCATATTATATAAATATTTACAAGGATTGAGTTGTTTGAAACTCTTAGTAAAAGGTAGAATGGCTCTTCTGGAAAACAATGTTGCACAGGTAGTATTAATATCAGACAGATGCATCACAGTTAAAGTGCTGCAGTGTTTTTATTATTCAATGGAAATGAATAATAAAATTGGTATTTTTCTGGCTACAAAAAATTGTTAGGGGGTGAAAAACTGTGAGCCTGGATACCTCATGGCTAATTAAACAATGTAATAAGTAAACATAAGGCTCAAATACAAACTGTGGGCTTCACTAAATTATTTCACGAGAAGCTTGACTTATTCGATATCATCTAATTGTAGTTTGTATGGAATATTTCTGTGACTGCATAGCTCTTCCCAAATGAAAAGTAAACTTTGCCTGCAATTATATTACTGTTTACCAGACCAGAACAGGTCCGGCTCAAAATTAACTTCTAATGGTGCATCGTGTTCAGGTTCAAAACTTTCCTGCTGTGGCTGCATCAGCTTGAATTAGTGTTAGTGACACAAAAGCCTTTCAGGTGGAAGAAAAAGGTTCCTAATATTAAACCACTATTGTTGAGGTCCAACAGAAGTTCTCGAGACTCTGCAGCGTAACAAATCTGAGAGTGAAATTTTCTTTCTGGAGAATATTTTGCAGAGTAATTGTCCCAGCAGGCTGGGCTGTGCCAGACCCAAAGGGGTGTTCTGCTGGTGGCTGTTGTGAGCAGTATTTTTGTCAAGAGAAAGGTACAGATAATCCTGTTATAAGAACTATAGACTTGCCTTTGGAAAACTGGTCCCATGTCCCAGAGGTTGCTTAAAACTATGAATCATTATTGTTTGTGCCCTAAAAAAACTCTAACCCACCAATGCCACATAAACTTCTCAAAATTACATCTGCACATTGAGGAATGAAAGTATCAACAAAATAACTACTTGTGTGGTATGGAGAACTTATATTTTGGATGAAGCAGTAAAATTAACATTGAAATGATTGAGAAAAATCCATCAGAATTTTTAAAGCCTGCCTTTAAAATGTTTGTTAATTAAGCACCCATGTGACTACAGTGATGTGTGGGGATTCATTTTTTTTTATGACTTTTTTTGTTTCAATCTAGAATAGGAAACTAGAGAAATTAACAGAGAGTGTAGGGGACAATTCTCCAAACTAGAACACAAACTGCAAAAGAATGGTACAAAGCATTTTAGAGCACGAAGTTAACAGAAATTTTTCCTGTACTCTGTATCTTATAAACCTTGAAGTAGTGCAGTCTGTGCTAGGGAGGTTATCACAGGCTTTTGGCATAGTGGAGTTTAGAAGGCAGAAATTGTCCTATGAAGATGTAAAGCTTCCCATGATTTGAATGCATAGATCCTTAAGGACATGCTGTTCTGAGTTTTGTGACCATTTAAGCTGCAGGTCAGTAAGTCACTTGAACTTGTGCATTATTCAGTTTAAGAGGGCTTATTTGAGTGTAAGTAGAGTGCTTTGACTCAAGGCAGGGTGTGTGCCCGAATGTTCCTTGAAATAGGTGTCATTTGTTCGACTTAAAATTACCACAATTTAACAACTTTTTCCCATTTAAAGGCAGTAAAACTCTGCACTTTAAGTGCTCAGAGCATGAATTCCTAAGCAGAAGCATCCAACCCACGTAACTGTCCAATGCTTCCCTGACCCAGGAAAGTGAAAACAGTATCTAAATCAGAATCCTTTGGACTTGAAACTCTAGGGGCTGTTCAAGTTTGGTTTTTTCATTAAAGGGTTTTTTTTTTTTTTTTACCTATTGCACTTACTCTACAATGCCAGGGCACCATTAATTTTAATTGTTAACTGTGTGTGACACCCATGAACAGGAAGTAAACTGTGGCTGAATATATTGACTCTAAGTGGCCAACTAAAAAGTGCTGTAGAACTGGTGCTTTTCTTCAGGTAAATAACCAATTTTGAAGATTATTGGATCAATAACCTGCAATCTACAGAGCTGGCTGATGTGGTGTAAATCTCTGGCCTTTCATGCCATTTTCTGGCAATCCTGACCTAATCAGAGCTGATTAAACGTGGTAACATCCTCCTGGCTCTGCTGCTGAGAAAAAGCTTCGAAGACAATGTAAGTAACAGAGTAATAGTCAGTATGTATATATATTTTAAAAAAGCTTTTATGGTAACAGTGTATCTACATAGCTATAGTATATCTGTATTATGTATTTAGTTGTTCATTTTGCACACCATTTTTCTCTTTCAAAGAGTATTAAGTATCTAGAGGGATTCTAATAGTTTTGCTTCTTGTATCTGAACCTGGGAAGATGAACTCAGCCAGGAATTGGGAAATTATTTTTCGAGTACTTCCTGATGCATTTCTTCAGCTAAGAGGCAAAAAGGTGCCATATATCTTGTGTTCCTCCTCATGTTACTGTTAGAAAATCATGTAAAACAATGCATTTGGAAAAAAGCTTTTTGTGCTATGTGCAGCTACAATACTGAGCTGCTTATCTTCTGTGTGTTTGAGGATTTACAGCAAAAAGAATTCATGTGGGTTGAGAGTTAAAGATATCTTTTATTCCTGTAGCTTGAAGTAGTCAGTGAAGTGAAAGTTCACTCCTAGTGTACTTTGAAGACTGCTTTCTTCCTTCTGAGATGCTTGTTTAGTGTAAAGTGAGCCATTTTAGTTGTTCATTAAGTATGAAAAAAGAACATATTTTAAATATTGATATTAGAGTTCTTTTCAAGTAAAGGGAAATTCACCCTGCTACTCTCTTGCTTACACTCTCATAATTTGTCTTGAATAAATGATCAAATGTATTTAAATATGTGCTGAATTATTTCACCTTGCAGAGAAGTCTTTGTGGGATTATTATTCTGCTTCTATTTTTGCTGTTATTGCAATTTAAAAATTTTTTTTCTGCTGGCAAAGATGTCACTGTGCCCAGATCTTGCAGCCACATCTCCCCGATGGCAGGTCTCATTTCAGTTTTTCAAACAATCCTGACAAATGAAAATGTATTTTAGTACTTTACCTTTTTTTGTAACAGACAATTACCTGAAATGTCCATTAGTGAAAAGCTTTTCAGGTGCTTAGAAACCCCTCAGCTGAGCATCAGCAGGGGAGGGTAAGGGGGAAGGTTGCATTTAGATTTCAGGGGTCTGAGATCCACTGTCAGAGCAAACAATACACAAATTAATTTTTAACACTGAGTTAAGATGTTAAAGGGTTGAAATTACCGTTCTCTCCTCAGACTTTGTGTATCTTGATGCTGTTAAGGGCATCACCACCACACTGAAGTAGCACATAAGACAACACATGCGCTGCTGATACTCAAAAAAAATCCAACTAAGTGACAGTAAATGCCCTACCTTTTGTCTGAGGGATTTGTGGGTGGAGGCCAGTGGGAGTTATTTAATGCACAGCAAGCAGGAAGGACAACCAGACGCTGAATAAAAGGGCAGAGAAAAGGGCTTAGGTTAGAAAGAAAAGGCCTCTGGGAAATTGGAGGTGATAGTGTGTTGAACTTTGATTTAGTTGCTGCATTCCTGGCAGTAATAGACTTATCTTCAATGTATTCCCTAGGGATATAGGTACAAAGCATGGATTTGTACTGTTTCTAAAGTGGCTTTTTGTGGCTGGACAGTAAATTTAGCAGCAGATTTCAGGAGAGGGAACGAAATGATCAAGTGGAGATGCAGTTCAAGAGGAGCCCTGTGGTGGAGGAGGAGTGGGGAGCTCCGGGTGCAGGTGACACTGGTGGCTCTGGCAGTGCCATCCCGGGACACGATGCAGCTGCACGGGGAGGGCTTTACAGTGGGAAGTGGGAGGTACTCATGGAATGCCCTCTGTGGGCCATGGCTGTGCCCTGGTGTGAGGCTGAGCACCCACCCACGGCCTGGAATGTGCCTTTGGGGTTCCCTGGGATGTGCCAGCTTGGGATGTGCCAGCCTGGGATGTGCCAGCCTGTCTGCTTCGTGCTGCAGCCCCTGCTTGGGGAGCCAGGAGGGGGCAATGGGATTCCCTCAGAAATGCATTCCCAGCCTGAGCTAAAACCTTAGGGTAGGCCTACTCAATAGCTACAACCTGTTGTACAGGATGATAAGTGTTCTGCGGACATCATCCCAATAGGCAACACCAGAGAACCAAGACAGTTGGAAATAAATCTTGATTTTTTTTTCTTTCAGCTGTTCTAAGATGTATTATGAGTCAAGTAATGTTAGGCCAGCCAGAAGTGACAAATCCCTAATGCATTTATGATGATTTTGTGTTGAGGAGATGCTTTAGGCTAGATACTGTTAAAATAAATATATGCATATATATGTTTTCAGCTAATAGGGTCTATTTAGATGGGTTTGTTTGTGGAATGCAAGTTTTTTCCTTTTAAGTGTTACTTTTATGTAACATTTAAACACAAATGGTTTATGTGGGAATGAAAAATCTTGTTACCTCCACTTGAACCAGATAACTTTTAATAACTTTAAATTGCTACTCTATTTATACTGACTTGAATTGTAAGGATGAGATTAAAATAACTTCCTATAATGACAGAGCATAGTTTAACATTTATAGGCTCTCAGCCACTCTGCCTTATGAAGAAAATGCATTTTATCCCTTTGATTTTTTTAAAAAAACTTTGATGTGATGGAGTTTGGTTTGGCTGATTCATTTTGGTTCTCATGTTTCTCATGGAGGAGAGAATCACCATGACAAATGGATATTTTATGGATTTGATGAATGGTTACTTCCTATTCCATATAATTATCAGGCTGTAGTTTCAATGAAAGATGCTGGGAAATGGAACTTTTCACTTCAGATAACCATCCACCCTGTCTGGCAAGAAAAATGGGTCTCTATTTTCAACATATTACTGTGGATCAAGGCCAATGGAGGGAGGGCACCTTTTCGTAGGTTGTGAAGGATAGAATGGATTTGAAAAAGTGCCTGTCTAAATGAAGTTGTGATGAAATTCTGAAGAAAAAACCACGTACAGGCAATGTTGAGAAAAATAAAACTGGATTATTTAGGAAAGCTGATTTTAATACATATCCATCACAGAAAAGATTAGTGTTTATAGAAGGCACCCAAATGTAGTGGTTCATTCTGGATCCTATATGTCAGGAACATGTCAGAAATGTTAATAAGGATTAATTCAGGAAGAATAAAATGAATATTTCTGTCTTAAACTAGTTTAAAAAACAGTCAGCAATTATTTTATTATTTAAGTTCCATGTTTCTAATTTTCAGTTTCTTTCTGAAAAGACTTGTGTTGTAGTGCCAGTTGGCTGTTTTATTGCATTAAAAACAGGACAAGTCAGGTAACAGCTTTGCCAGTGTTTACCTCTTGTTATAAATCCTGTTAGAATTATAAGCAGATTGGCTTTAGCAAAGTTTAGGGAAAAGTTCTGTTCCAAACAATTGTGACAAGATTCACAAGAGTTGATGTTCACCTCTCCTCTGTTAAAAACCATTAGAAAAGATAGATAAAACCACTCAGTTTGGACAAAAGTGTTTCTTTTCAAATGCTATCTTGTGACTGAAGATGTTCTGCAATATAAAAAAAATGGAACATGTATTAATTTATCAATTTGTGAGGGCTGAGAGAAGCACAGTGTTGGAGCTCCACCAATTTTGTTGTGGTGAATGGAAATGGGCTGTCAGTGTGGGGATTGTTTGGCATTGTCTAGTCATTTCCACATAGATATTAATTTTAAGCTAACTCTACATTTAACTGCAGATTAAAAAGTAAAAACTTTTTTCTTTAATTTTTCAGCTTTTTTTTTTAAAGCATACTTAGAACAAATCCAAATGTACAAATCCCACTTTTTTTTGTCTTCCAACCATATGAAGGGGAGGGAATGTTTCCTCTTTTCAAATTCCCCTTTCATTCTTTTAAGGATTGGATGTAAAAAAACTCCAGGAAATCATCTATCCTTGATACTACTCTACTTGCTCAAAGGACCACCCATTCTGTGGAATGTACCTGTATGTAAGCAGGGGTGAAATGAAGATTGTACGTGAAAATTATTTTTTAAATGCTTTTCTTAGTGACTGGTGTTTAGAAACATAAAAAATATCTTTGCTCATAAATTCTGCTGCCTGATGTGAAAGTTTTATGCACGTGAAGAAAGAAGGTTTAACATGTGGGGGTTCAGTGAGACACAGCTGCCGCAGGGCAGGGAGAGGTGGAATGGAACTGGTTGGATCATCAGCTCTCCTGCCATGTAGTAAATCTTCATTCAGGACTTGCAAGTAAACATTTGTGGCTTAAAAATACCCAGCTGCAAGCAGTCAGTGATCCGTACCATGGAAGAGCTTATGGTTTTCAGCAATAGGTGGTCAAGGAAACCCATGAGGAGGATAACTGTTTGTAGTCAGTTTTGTCTGGCAGTCCCCAGGCATGTGCTGAGATCACGGAGCGATTATTTCCATTAGCGGTGACACCACAGGGGCCTGTTCTCCTGGGACCTCGTACCCTGAGGATGAGTTTGTGTATTGATTTCCTCATCGGTGGTAAAGAGACAACCTAAGAGGCAGCTTTTCAGCAGGAGCATTTCTGCTGGTCCTTCCTACGAAAGATGGGAGATTTGTTGCCAGATTTGTTTGAGACTCACATAAGTCCAAAACATGTTGGGGTAAGGACAAACTGACTGATGGACTACACGGGGACCATGTCTATGTGTAGAACGTAGGACTGATTTTCAAGCTGCTTCTATGCTTTTATTTCAAGCATAAATGGAACAGAAAAGTCCACTCTGAGGTGTTGAAAAGGAATTATCTTAGGGTGTGATGTTGCAGTAAATTGAAATTTATTTCTATTAGAGGAGAAAAAAATCAGTGATAAACCTTGATATCTGTACTAGAGCTACAGTACTACAGATGAAGCTTAAGGCTATAATACCAACATGAATTTATGAAAAAGCCCCTCACTTATCATGTAACAATAATTATCTTAGTACAAGTATTTAATTAAACTTTAGTTTGAATGAACTAAATGAGATAGTTTTGACCTTATGATAATATAAAGCACATATTAAGTTGAATGAGTTTGTCTAAAAATTATAACGATTACATGAAAAGGAGAAAAAATCGCATAGCTTCTGTTATATTCTTTATAGAGTAGTGTATGAACTGACATAAATTGCAGTTGCAGAATTAGTTGTTGTGGTGTGTGTTTTGATGAAAAGTATGGAAAAGAGTTTTTTCAACTCGAAGCTATCTTTGTGTTTCTTTTGTGATGAATGACAAATGTGCTGGCACTCAGTTTGAATGGAAATCTGAAGTTTCTATTAGTATTAATTTATGTTTTTGCAGGAATTCAGTTATGTAGAGTTTCTGTTTTCAGGGGGAGTGCAGTGGTGGATGATTTAACTCACATGAGTATGTGTTACTCTCGTGCTCTGTGGATTCTGAGGAAATGAAACAAACTGCAGTGATGAGGAAAGAAATGGCTGTAGTGGAGACATGATCAGAAGGATCATGCTTGCTGCATGCTGAGGAGCACGTTTTCTGCAGCCTTTGTGGGAGATGTAGGAAAGAGGGTTTTAAGAGATGACAATTATGCGTGTTTTCTAATGTAAATTAACATCACTTTCTTCAGACCTCAGTGCTGCTTTGTCAAGTCCACATAAACCTGTTCACCAGAGTCTGGATATTAAAATCTGATGCTGGTCAGTTGTTGTTTTGCATCACAGTCTCAATATTCTGTTTATTGATGGAAGAGCGGCTGATCCTGCCGGGGTTCCATGCGCTGGCATCCTTCCCCCACTAGGGTGTACAAACAGCCTGTGCAACTCCAGGCGATGGCAGAGACGGGATTTAAATTCTGCATACCCTTCACTAGTAACAAGCGAGCCCAAATTAATCATTTTTCTCTAAAACAAGCAAGCAGATGGAAAGATGTTGATTTCTGAGGCAGAAATTGCTCAAATCTAGAAAGCATCGCATTTCGGGGTAAATTAAAAGCATATATTTCAGTCTCCACAGCCCCTGGAAACTTGATGTATTGTAAATGTTACCATGCATTTCGAATCTCTTGAAAGCTGCCGTCTATTATGATGAGATTAAAGGGTTGAGATCCTCATTCAAGTAAATTTCATACAAATCTAATTTGAGTGGATCCCTTCAATGTATTGAGTAGGACACTTAAAAGGTCGATATCTAGCTATATGTAAAGGAGTCCCAATCATTATTCCCCTGCTGGAGTTCACCTGAATATTTTAATGATAGATAGGATAAGAACTACAGCTAGAATGTGTAACAGCAAAGTCCTCACAAATGACTACTGATTTGGTGACCTGAATATCTATTTCCCCAGCTTAAGTTCTATTTAAAGGCTTACTTCCCAGATGATCCTTATTTTACAGTTTGATGTGAGCCACTCTCTGCTTGAGGACACAGTAGTGAGATGGTAACTGGCTGTGTGCTGTGTTCCTGCATCCCTTACTCAGGGAGACTCTGCCTTCTAGTGCCTCATACTCTTGCACTCTCTAGCTTGGCTGGGGAGCTTGTAAACTTTACTGGGGTTTTCTACTGGGAAAATCTGTGCCCAGGTTCTGATACTGGCTCTGTCTGAGCAAGTCCAGGTGACTGCCTTGGACAGGTAAATGGTGATGTGTGCTATAAGATACTCAGGGGGAGTGGTGGGGAATATGGGACCTGAGCTGATGGGAAGGTGCTGTGGGAGTAGGAGGAAAGGGAAGGCAACGTGGTGTTGGTCTGTTCAGCCTTCTCAGGCCACTTGCCTGTTTGAGTTGAGAAGATATTTTTATGCAAAAGACCTACATTTTCTGTGCCCTGTGCCCAGACCTTCTGTGTTGTTTTGTTGTTTTTTTTCCTTCCTGATGTTTTATGCATCTAAACTGAGAACTTTAATGATTTAAGGTTATCTGTCTTTCCTGATATATGGCTTAATTTAGCACATTCAAATTCAACACCAGCGTGTGGCCTAAACACTTGAAAGCCGTTTAGAAGCACGAAAACTGAAATATAACACATCTGCTTATCTGTCAGGAATTTTGTAATTAGTCACACGAAGACACTTGAACATTGAGGTCAGTCTTCATGATTTGAGGAGGAACAGGAGTTGAGAGTGCAGTGTAATGGGTCTGGTTGCACTGTTTTTGGAATTCATTATCAGCTCATTATTTTAAGCTGATGACCGATACTCCAGCTGAAAAATCAAGTTAGGGAGATGCAAAAGGCATAAATAAAAATGTGCGGAATGCTAGTTTGCACTTCTTTATTTCCCAGCTGGAAAGAAATATTTACACTTTGGAGCAGAGCTGTGAGCTTACTTGAGGCAGCAATGGAATAAATCAAATAACGTGATGGAGAAGTTGGGAGAGAGGTGAAGTACAAATTCACAACCTAAATCTTTTGTCATCTTGGGGAGATATTTTGTGCTCCTTCCCCACCTTCCCTTGTGTCCCAGCCCTACCAGTTCCTGTTCTGGGACAGCTTTTTGTTGCTGCTGTGAAACAGGTTCTCCCAGAAACCAAGGACAGCCTAACTAACAGCAGCACACACATGGCTTCCTTTTATATTGGAAAAATCTCAGTTCAGTTTTCCACCTGAAGACAGGCCCACAGTGTTGTGGGTCCTTTACTGGCTCTCCCCATCCTTGCTGGAGAGGGCTGGTGGCCTCTGCCCAAGGCACAAGTAAGAAATGAGATGCTGGGAAGCATTGAAGTGTATTGCAGAGTGTGAAGGAAATAAAACACACACCACAGGTTTGTTCAGCTAATTCAAACACTGCCATTTTTCCAAGGGAATAGAATGGATGCAATCAATTGACTTTTAATTTAATTATACATGCTCGGAGTGTTAATATTCTTAGTTTACCTTCTCATCTACAAAACAAATACAGCTTATTATTAAATTACCACTGAAGATTAAGGCAGCTGTCTGTAGTGCACTCTGCTTGGGAATGCATGACTGCATGTATGATAATGTGGTTTTCAAGAAGAATGTAGTAAATATGCAAATTCTTCCTTTTTTGCCGCATTTCTTAACTTCTGAGATTTGACTGTGTTAAATTAGTCAAAGTAATTTATTTTTGATCCATCCTCTCCATCTATGACTGTCATAGTTGACATTTCTGGCTGATTGCAGATACAGTTCTGCACCACTGTCTTGTCCAGCCCTGCTTTGCTTCATACAGAGCTCAAACTCTTGGGGGAAAAGCCCCTCTGCCTCTTCTGTACTTAGAAATCCCTCACCACAGCAGGGTCTCTGGATGAATAAGGGAACTTTCTCCCTTCCCAAGCTTTGTTTCATCTTTGTCTGCATGCTGTGGTCCTGCTGGCTGTGTGGGAGGTGGGCACTCATCAGGTGGGTGAGAAGAGATGGAGCACTCGCATTTGGAAGAAAGTGTAGCTCAGACATGCTGACTGTGCACTCATTTAGCTGTGACCACCAGAATTTGTCTGGGTTTGTATCCCTGGGAAGTATTTTTAGGTGCTTTTTCAGTGATTTCTGACCCCCCCACCCCTTGTTGACATTTATTAGGAAGCTTTTTTCTTAATTAAGAAAGCTTCCTGATTACGCTTTCCAGATGTAGCTTCCTAGTGCTTTTCTTTTATTGTCTTCAAGGTAGAGTTTTCTGGTCCTGCTTCTCAGGTGTGGCCTTCTAATTGCTTTTCCTTAATCACACCATTTGCATGCAGCTGTAAGGTTGCTTGAATAAGTCATGTACACATTTTTGGTTCAATTTCTTTAGAACTCATTTTACCCTGCCACAATTCATTAAAATAAAAACATATGAAAGTAGTTTGTGATTAACTTATTAATTTCTAAATAGCAGTGACATTATTTCTAATGCTGGAAATTTTTAAATTTACTTATTCAATTCTTTTCGGCCTATAACAATACCTGAACCTGTATTTTTGCTATAATGTAAGCAAAGGTGTTGAGAACATACCAAATAAAATCATGACACAAATTACCAGAGTAATGTCTTTATTTTCTGTCTCCTGTCAGAAGGTCAGAGTAGCAGGTGTTGGCTCTGGTTAACATTATTAGCAAGGATCTCTGGATAATGCTGTTATTTTTTGGCTATTTGTTACAGCATGTCAGATGAAAAAAAGTATGAAAGAGAAGAAATGTTATATGAGAACTCTTAGAATGAGTTGTATGTACATGTATAAACAATAAATAAGTAGTTAATATAATAAGTGATTATTCAGAAGATGTTTCTGGTTTTGTCTGACTAGTGAAATTTATCTTTTGCAAATATATAATTCATCACAACTCCACAAATCCATTATCTTTTGCTGTTTCACGTTATGAAATAGTCAGTTTGAAACCTTGGGGACACAGGAGAATATCACTTTATTACTTCTTATTTTAGAGGCAAGAGAAAAAGATTTCTTCACATTCATTTTTCTTGCCAACAGGTCAAACAATAAATACTTTTTGCTTATTTTTGTTAGATTTAATTTCTGGGTGAGGAGTTATTTCGTTGCTAAGCACTAATAACAAGTATTAAGGCTGTGGTAAATAGGCTCAGGACTATGGATCACAGCAAGAAAACTCCTTTCTTGAATGGTGGTGGATGGAATCATGGGGACAGACAGCACATGGGTTTTCTCATGCTGTGCTGTGGAGTGGAGCTGTGTAAGGCAGAGTCCTGCCTGGGGTATCACTGTGCTTTTAAGCTCTCTAATCCCAGATTTCTCTGATAACAGCCAAGATCTGAGTGCAGGTCCAGGCAGATCTGATTTAAGATATAAAGCATTGTTCTGCTAATGTCTTGAAATGAAAAAGTAGTCTGGGAGAAATTGAAAATTGTTTGGGAGATGCCTGTTTAAAATGCCCTTTTCCAAAACTTAGTTTTACACCCAGAAGCTCTTCCTGAGTATTAAAACTTGCAAGTAATAGCATTTGTTAATCTTGGAAGAGCAAGCTCAACCAGATGATTGAAGGTTTGGAAGAGGTGTAGGGATCCTTTCATATAGACGGAATATAGATAAAATTCGTTCAGAGTTCATGAACTGACCAAACCATCACAAATCAGAAAGCCTCTGAAAGGAACTTAGACTCTGAGTGTGGTGCAAGACTGGGAAGCAAATAGAACCCTTGAAAAACAGTGATTAAAGTCCCTGCATTTGACCAGCCCATATCCATGGGCACAGCAGAGCCTGGATTAATCTCCTCAAATTCCAAGAAGTGCCTCTCTTCCAGGTGAAATCTTTATAGTCTTTGCTGCATAATTGTGCCAGGGTTATATTTTTTTGTGCTGAGAGTGACCACAGACTGTATTACTATATAATTGTAGTAGAATTTATTGAAAAACACTTTTTGGCTTCAGTGTTGCCCCTCAGTGCCAGCTGGATGGTCTTGTGGATTTATTTATGTGTGGTAAGCACTTTATCCTGGTGTTATTGAACTTGTGCTCTGAGCTGTTGAAATATAGGTCTACTTTTATATCAGTATCTCAAAGGAATGTATTCTTTAATTCAGCAGAGAAAAGGCTTAATAAACTCCCAGTGATCAGAATTTAATTGAATTTGCTCAATTAGAAAAAAGTATTAAATGAATTGGGAAAAAAAAAGAAATATAATACCAAAAAATTAAGCTTTCAGAAATAAATTTTAAATTAGACCCCAAATAACATTTTTATCATCTTCCTATTATTAATTAGAAGGGAAATCAGATTTAAATGGGTTATAGAGTGATCTGAATGTGGGAAGCTTGCTGCTGTGGCCTTGTGCTGCAGGCAGGGAGCAGTAGGGACAGACACCAGGTGGGTCCAGAATGTGCATTGCACAGACTGAGCCAAAGGTTATTCTTGATACTTTTACCTTTACACAAAGTACCCTTTTCTTACACTCCCACCTTTAGAATAAATATTGGGAATACACTGGCAGGGTTATACAGGATAGAATCTTATGAACTTACAAAGTATTTATGCAAAAAAAAATTGGAATATGCAGGGTTTGATTTTTATTGGTTTAAAATGCTTTTAAGAGTATTGCCTAATTGATGTATTAGTTGCATTTGTGGGCTGCTAATTTAATTGGAGGGAAAAAAAAAATCTAATGGAGCACTTCTGTTTTTCTTGTCAACATAAAAGAGATGCCTGAAATAGATGTTGTGCTAAGAATATTACATGACTGAAAATTAGGTCTAATTTTATTAATGGAATTATTGATTTTGATGCATGGCTAGACATGGTGGTAAGTGTATGGAGAATTGCATTCTTTAGGTAAAATTGGACAGGTAATAAATGAATCTCTTGTAATAACTCAGGTAACTTGACAAATTAGCGTGGTGTAGTTAGAAATGTTTATAAATAGGCACACTTTGTTTGTCCCTGAAGTTTGTCCCTGCCTGTGGTTTGGCTCGTGTTCTTCCTAACCCTCTTGACCAAGGTACATAAAGACATTAGGAAATGTAGAAATAACTCTGCCTCTTAGTATTTTCTTCTACCATGCTAACAAAGTCTTTATGCATGTGCCTAATTTAATAATGAGTGGTTCCCTTGAAGATTTTTTTTTTTGATGCTTTGCTAGATTAACAAATCTACATGCTGATCCAAATGTGCCTTATTTTTAAATGTTGAATATTTTTTTAGTGTGGATTGACAATTACTGGTTTTGAACATTGCAAAAGGTGCAAATTTACAGCAGCATGGAGTAAGCCTTTGTAATATGAACCTGTGTGAACTAGTGCAAGAAGCTGTAATATCTGTAGTTCATAGCATTTTGCTGTCATTATGGATTGAGAATAGATTTGGGCTTCAGTTTTGGAGGACAGAACTGTAAATCATTCCCTGCCTAAGTCCTTGTGGGTGTTGCATAATGTAATATCTGAGCTGGCACAGACTGGGTGAGATGCATGAAGGATTCTTGCTGTATTCTGCAGTGATAAGGGGCTGTGTTCCGTTCTGAGCATCACATTCCCTGAAAGGCACAGGGAAACAGAGAATTTGGGTGAGGCCAACAGCTACAGGTGTTGTAAACAGTGAAAGAACTGTTGCTTATAAGGTGTCAGTGGGGAGGTGAAGCAAGACACGTCTCCACTTCTAAGACCTAGAAGTGTTGATGGGACAGAGGGTAATTGGGTTAAATTTAAGTGTGGGAGACTGAAAACCTTTCTGTTAACACTGGATAACACTGAGGATAGTGTATCATGAATAGGTTCCGTGGGAAGGCTGTAAAGTCTGCCACTGGACTGGGAGAAGTCACACAGGTATGACAGCAGGGATAGGACTAAGTGACCCCTTTTTTAAAAAATTTTTTGCAGATAGCAGAATGTGAACATTTCTGTATTGCTGTGGGAATGCCTGTGGGTTAGAGTGGGACCTCAGCATGCAGCACTGAGTTAAGGAGCCACTGTATTTTACTACTGCTTGGTGTATCCTTTGGGTTTCCAGATTCTGTCTCTGCTGCTCAGTGCAATTCTGCCCCAGCCGTGTTTAAATCTGTAGTTGTGGTACAGAACTGCTGAAGGCAAAATCTGTGTTTTAATTTGGCTGGAAACAAGCCTGATTGCCATGAAATGCTCATGTTGAGTGGCTCTCAACTGAAACGTGTCTATGGCCTCAAGTTTTGGGGACAGAGCGTGGTACTGGCTACGCTGAGCTTGCTCTCACTGAAGACTCTGGAAGCAGAAACAGGCCAGGGCTGCTGCTTTTCAAAACCTGCCAATCTTTGGGCTTGCCCATGGTCCGTGCTGTGCTTTGGAGTGCCATACGTAGATTTTTGAGCTAGTTAACAACCCAGCTTTGGAGCTGGAATCAGGCAGAGCGAAGCTGTGGCTGAGCTGCTGGATCCTGCAGGGAGTTGGGATAATTACCTTGAGCGTAATAGTGAGAAAATCCAGTTACAGCTTCAGGTCCTGAACTGAGAACACAGTGCTGCACTGAGCTGCCTGGAGGTACTGCCATAAGTCTAAACTCCTGTTTTACCTTGGTCTTTTATAGCTTTTAAATTCCCTCTTTGTTATTTTCTGTTTGAAGATGACCTGAAGTTTTAGTACTTTCTGTCTTCTAATGCCTGGGGAATTTGTCTGCCAAAAGGAAAAGCAGCATTAAAATAAAACACAGTTGCAGCAACTTCACTGTTCTCTGGACTAGGAAATGCTAAATATGAAACTAAACCCCAACCAGTTCTCTTTGACAATAAAGTATATATTTCTGAGAAATATATTAGGTGTATTTTGACAGTAACTTTTGGAATATTTAATTTTAAGGCTAACTGTGATTTTCAATGTCTCCTGGTGCAATTTTTCTCTGTTAACAACTATTCATTACAGCCTGCTACTACGTGATGTACATTATGATATAAACTTCAAAATGTAATATACACACAGGCATTTCAAGTGCAGTAATTCTGGAGTCTCTGTATTTGGTTATCATTAGTTTCACACACTTGTAACAGCGAAACCTAATGGGTTCTGAACATTGTAAAACCTCAGGGGAAAACACATGAATTGCAGTTGATGAATTGGGGATAAGTTTTGAAACTCAACTTATGGTGAGTTTGGAGGGGAGCAAGTTTCTCTGGGTCACTTGTAGAGGGGTATTTAGTGAGAATCCAACTATTTAGAGGTGGCAAACAATTTCTCTACAGGGAGGAATGAAGCTATGAGGACTGTTGGTCTGTTTCTTGGTGGGTTGTTATTTACCTGGTAGTGGTTTAGGGTTTGTTTTATGTAGTTCAGGGTTGTTGCAGTAGAAACAAAAGGTAACTGGAGCTGTGGAGTGGATTTGTGGGAGCAGTGCAGAGGGTGTGGAAGTTTGTATCTTTGCTCTACTACAAGTGTAACTCCCGAGTCGATGATCGTGTGCCCTCAGTGCTCAATGCTTCCACAATCTACCTAGAGAATATATTCTGACTGAAACCTTTTTAACTTCTGTTCTCTTGACAAACATCTGCATTGCTAAGGGTGGGAACAGGAAAGAAGTTTGCACGTTCTGCATCTGTTTCAGTGTTGCTTAAGTTGCTTTCAGCAATCTTTTATTTTCTCCCATATGATTTCCCTGGCAGATTCTTCTTCTCTCTTGCTCTGCAGCTGCAACCCCCATTGAGGCTGCTCCGTGGTTCTTTGAGATACTTTTACCTTCTGGTTAATTTTTCCTTTTTTTTTTTTTTTCCCTTCAGATCCCCATTCCTGTAGCATAAACACTTGCTTCTGTCGCCTGAAGCTCTGTGCCTTGCAAGGGAGGGCAGAATTGTCTTTCCCTTCCTAACACACTGTCAATCTTTATCTTCTTCCAAGGTCTTTCACGTGATCTTTTTTCCTTGCAGATCTTGATTTTTCTTACACCTGCCCAAGGTTTCTTTCCTTATTGCCATGGTCTAATACCTGCTTTTCTCAAGGAAGCTGTCTTTGCTTCCCACTGCTCTCCTGCTTTGCCTCTGTCCCCTGTGGTGCTCAAGGAGCTGAGCTGACCAGTGACATCCCCACCCTCTGGCATCTTGGAAACTCTGCAATGCCCTTTCCTGGGAGCTGGGTGTGTCTGTAAATAATTTATGTACTCAGGGCTGTAGCTAAGCTAAGCACAGCCTGACATAAAAATAAAGGAGACATGGAAATATGAAAGTCATGGAGAGCCTTTAAAAATGTGACCCTGTGCATCCAAAAATAGCAAGCTTTTGTTCATTCTGTGTTATAATGATGTATGTGCTGGTAACAATATACAGTGATTTTTATTTAAAGAAAAAGGCGTTTCAATTACTACAAAAAAGCAAGGCCTGCCACCTAACCCATGGTAAATGTAGTAGAACACTTTTATAAGGTTTCCAGCAGCTAAAGCAAAAGTCCATTTTAAAGTTATTAAAGTTCTATAATGAGCTAGCTTTCTAAGCTCACCGATAAAAGTACAATATTCCATGGCTCAGTGTAATAATTCAGTGAAATTAACCAAGTAAGTGGTCAATGAAGCAAATGATTAAAAAGCAGAAGATTGAAAAATGAAGATTAAGAAGGGAAAAATTTGCATTTTCTATTACTGTACATTTTGTAGGTCATAATTAAAGTCCACCACATAAAGAGTAAAAACACCCTTATAAAATGTACAAAATTATGTAGGGGTGCTTACATCTTTGCCTCCTGTATCAAACTGTGTATGTCTTGCTAGCTTTAAAAGGCTTAAAACAATTAAAGGACGATTTGCAAACAATGAAAAAAGGGGAATAGATTTTTAAATGGTCTTAAGCAGCTATTCCAGCTTTTCTACCTTTCTACTGGTTTGTTTGGGGGTTTTGTTTGTTTGGGTTTTGGTTTGTTGTTTTTTTTTTTTTTTTTTTCCTATCTATGGGAGTGCTGATCGATTATCTTGTGCATTAAACAGATATTTACAGTGAGGTTCACAGACCATATTTAAGCATTTTAAGGCCATGTTCAGCCCTGATATCTTCAAACTCTTTGCAGCATTGATGGCTGTGCTCATGTGAATAGAGCAGCTACTGAAGGGGGATGATGAGAATCAGAGATCCTGCCAGAGGGGATGTCAGTGGAGATGTTTGGAAGTCAGCAGGAGCTGTAACTTGACAGCCTGGGCTCTTTCTTTTAAAATTTTGGTGGTGTTAGATATCATTGTCACTCAGAAAATTCATTTTGACTTCCCCGTGCTGGTGGTGATAAGAAACAACTGAGAGACCCTCAGATGGGCATCAGTGTCATTTGTTGGCTGTGCTACATTTGACCTCATGCAGAGGCACTGCTGCAGGCTTGGTTCACATCACCTTTTGGTATTGTCTCCTTCCAGTGACTCCTCTGTCTGGATGTTTGTTTCCATCCCCTGGCTGGAATAACTGTAAATTTATGTACTTTGCACCAAGAGAAATTTTTAACCCTGTGCATTAATTAATGGCCTGGATTGTATCAGTGTCAGGCTTCCTCAATTCCTACTGGTGTCAGTGGAAACCATTTGAGTTTGAGAGCTGAATTTCAAGCCATTGACTTCGAACATGTAAACAATTGTCCTCAGGCAGTTGGGTGTAAATGTAATGGCTTGAGTCTTGTAACACTAATTCTATAACCAATTAAGGGCTATTACTCAATAATTTTGGCATTATTAGCTTCTTTTAACTAATATTTACCAATATTTCATCACTATAGGCATTAAACAGGGAGTCTTTGAAAGTCTCAGAGTATTCAGTTTTCATAATTAAGTGTGATTTTTGTGGTTACCTTTAATATCCCAACTTGGGGACCTCAATTGAATCTAATTATGTTTCAATTGAAAATAAGATATTCCACAGACCAAAGCTGTACATCAGGACTCATTACTAAAGCAGCTCATTATTTTTAATGAGTAACTTCATTATATCTGATTCTGCAGAGAACAAGACGTAATTCCATCGATGCTGAGAAGCTCGTTAAACTTTGGTAGCCAGCAGCATATGACTAACAGGCTGAATTGGATTACAAAGTTGGGTAGGGTTAAAAAAACCAATCCCTTAGGATTCTAACCCATCCCCACAGGTGAGTGGGTCTGCAAAAGAATTTTCTAGTTGTTTTCTGTTGGTATCACCTTTGTTGGGCTGGAATAGTTGAATATTCCTTATGTGGTTACGTATTCCACCTTTTGAGTGGTCTGTTTTAGAAAAAGAATGGCATCCAAAATTCACAACAAAACATAATTTTTCAGGGAAGTTCTACTCTGAAGAAGGAGGTAACAGCATATTCCTGCCAGTCTCAGGGCCTGCTGGGAGTGTTACAATATCTGTTCTGTTCCCTAATGCAGCATTTTTGTGTTGGGGCTCTGAATTAGCTCACAAAGGTGTAAAATTGTGTTACCTGACAACTTCCTGGGGAGGGTACAAATTAGCAAGGCCTCAGGTAAACATGGTGTTAGTGCAGCCCAGAGCAGGCATTTGTGTGCTCCTGGCAGCAGCTCGGTGCTGTTCTGCTGCTCTGAATTGGCTGGGGATCCCCTGTGAAGGCACAGCAGCTCTGTGCTGGGAGGAAGAGTCTGTGATTGCATCTCTGCTCCTGGATTTCCATTAATGCATGCTTAAAGAGCAACAGGTACTATTAAACAGTGAGGATACAGTCAGAAAATGCACTTACCTATAAGTCTGATCAGCCTTTTTGTGTCTTCTTGGACACACAAGCTATTTAATTCAAAATTTGCATTTTCAACTAAATTTATTAGGGACTTTTAGCTTATTTCGTAGTGCCTAGGGCCAGGATGTTGATGATGTAGCATCTCTGGCTTTGATGCTCCAGCCCTATTCAGTGTTTTAATAAAAAGTCGGCCAGTGGAATAGAGAATACACTCAGTAAATTTGGAGGTAGTGTTTGAACTGAATTTGCTTATGTTGGAAAAATCTCCTGAAAAATCAGAGAGAGTATAAAATAACCTTGATAAAACAGTGACATGGTCTAAAATCATCAAGATGAGAACTACAGTAGACACAACTGTGTGCTGTATCTGGAAAGGTGGAGCTGAATGACCTAATAGAAGATGGGGAGAACTTGCTAGGAAGCAATAGAACGGAAATTCATGAGGGTGTGAGCAGAAAACAAGCTACGTATACATCAATAGTTTAGTGATGGTCAAAAAATGAGGCCTGATACTGGCCAAGCTCTTTCCACAAATGACAAAGCTTCTCCATGTTTGGGTAGAAGTTTTGTGTACTTTGCAGTGAAATAGGAAAAAAGACTTGTGCCTCTCACTTCTGCTGTCTCTGCCGTGCCATTTTACCTTACTGGAATCAGTAACTGAAACAAGAACAGACAAGAGCTTTTGTTACTGCTGTGAGTGGACTGTTTCTAAAGCATCTGACTCATTGCCCTATTTAGATGGTTGATAAATCAAAACACAAAGCACTTCATGTGCAATGCATTTAGAATTCTACTTTTCCCATTTTAAGGAGGTTTTCTGTTGCAGAGATGTTGATGCAGTGTGTGAGCATTCCAAAATCAGAGTTAATCTTGCAGTACAGATAATTGCAACAGTGGAACCACCATGTTAAACTTTTGTGGAAGGCAGTATAACACTTTTCTGAGGTCTTGAGTGCACCTGAGGCACTGAGCTTAAGTCCCATCTAATCTATCAAAATCTTGCTTTAGTGTTACTGAAGTTGACATAATTATCATTGTTATTACTTTTATTATTTCTAGCTATCTGCAACTTCAGGCCTCAGTTTGGACTGAGAAGTGTGCTGGAATCTCAGTGGCTTTTAACAACAGCAGAGTCAAACCCTTAATACATAGGCTGCAGTGTCTGTCAGTGCAGTTTTGTGATTTGCTTTCTGTGGCTGGAATTAATCATCGGCCACTGGTGATGCAGTGCTTGCATGTCACACACATGAAATTTTAGTGCAAATCCCTCAAAGCAGGTAAAAACCAACAGCAGAGCTACAGGAGAGTATTCTTACATAAAAAGGAATCAGGTTTACTTCCTCCCTCACAGGTATGCTTTCTCTTTCTTTGAACTTCAATTGCCTTTGTTCTGTCTTTTAAGCTCATGCTAAAACCTTCCTACCTGTATATCTATTCTATTTATTAATTTCTCTCCTTATGGAATAGCAGAGCACTTCTACAACATGTAATCTTCTATTTAAGTGATTCCTTCTCAACCTAGAGCTGAATGAGCACAATTTTCATTCTGTTGAAAAGATTATTTCAAGTTTATTTCCAAGTCAGAACATGTCAGAACTGGAATCGATCAGCAATGATGCTGTCTATTCAAGTCAGAAGCAATTATCAGTAGACTCAAAAGATAACAGTATCTGTGGAACAAAAGCTGCTGAAAATGAGCTTGGAATTACACTTAAAAGCTGTATTTAATGCAGTGTTTTATATCCTATAACATGCACTGGATACACATAATGCCTCTGTAACAACACCCAGTAATGTAAAATTTCTGTTCTGTAGAAATCTTGATACCTTGGGATCAGTCCTTGAAAATCAACCTATAACCCTGAGGAACCTGCTTCTTGAGCAGAGCAATACAGAAGTATGCATAACACACACACACACTGCTCAAAACCTGTAAATGTGATAAAACAGAAGTCAGACCTTATAAAAAGTAGCCTTTTCTGTCTGGTTTTAGTTATATCTATTTTGTTCTCTGTGTAGATACAGGTTGTGTGAGTCTTGAGGAATGCTGTAAAACTGTGTGACAAGAATTGGCAGTACATGAGGACAGGGAATGTGCAGGAGAACAGGTCACTGCTCCAAATCTGGATCTTCTGCTTCCTTGATCCAGCCATAGGGTCTGCAGCAGGGGTGTTTTAGTCTTCAGTTTTGGCACATCACTCGGTTGTTGCCACTAACCAGTGTGGAGCATCCTCAGATCTCCAACTGGACTCCTTTCTGGCCAGATGGCATCAGTCACACTCTCCAGGAATGGAACTGTGCTTTCTGACTTCACTTTCACCCTTTGTGATAGAAACCCCTCTCTCCTGGATTCTGAAGAGCAGATGGAAGAATGTTTGGCTTATTCAACTTTTTTCTATAACTTTAATGTCACTGGTCACACAACCACCAGTTTGATAATTAGGCTTGTGTTTTGATACACATGCCTGTGGTGAGGCAATTTTAGGTATTTAAAGAATCGCATGGAATGCAGCATGTTTTGAAATTCAGTTTCAAATTTTAAGAGATGGAGTACCTGTGTGTAGTCCAAGGTTCTTTTATTGTTGCTTAATTCCAACTGGGGTTTTTCCATGGTAGCCTTTAATCTCAGCATGGATATTCTGTAGGAAAGGACTGATCAAGTTTGGGAACCAGTGGAAATACATATTTGAGTGGGTGTTTGTATAGTGACTAAGCAGAAAGAACTAGTTTTTCCCTTGATCTTTATCTGACTTAGTACAGGAGCCACAAGTATGAAAATGACACGTGCATATAAGAAAACCACAGTTTGAGCAAGAATGATTATGTTTAACTCATTTCAAGGCTATAGTTGGCTCTAATTAACATTCTTATTAGCTGTCTGTGCTTTGATTAGGATGGCAATCAAATACCTGAGGCTTTACACATTTGCCTTCAGAATCATTTAATGAGCAAAAAAGTAAAAAAAAAAAATCAGCTATATTTTGACAAGCAAGTCTGTTCAGTCCTCAACAAATATCCAAAAACACCAACCAAAACTCTGTGTTCAGAATAAGGAAGTGAAACAATCACGCTACTCAGAATCAGGTATTATATGATATATGTAGTTAAACTTAATAAGCATTGTTAGTCATCATTTCTGTTCTAAAGGAGGTGAAAAGAAAATAGGATGAAATTTTAATTATTTTTGAAGAATAATCTGCTTGAGAAATGTAAAATCATATTGACAGTCTACATTTTCTGTTTTGAAGCTCTTTTCCCCCAATCTCCACAGAAACAAGGAATGTGGTTGGATAGGCAAAAATCTGTAAAACAGAAAATATTACTATGGGCCCCCTCCCATGAGTAGGGAGTGAGAAATATTAAAATAATTGAGTGAGAAATATTTTTAAAAGCTTCCAATGAATATGAGAAAATGTATCAGAAAGGAAGTAATAAAGTTTATAAAGCATGGACACAATCTTCTATGAAAAATTTAGAAGG
Source organism: Ifrita kowaldi (assembly GCA_013398055.1). Taxonomy (NCBI): domain Eukaryota; kingdom Metazoa; phylum Chordata; class Aves; order Passeriformes; family Cinclosomatidae; genus Ifrita; species Ifrita kowaldi. Next base: position 356,967 of record VZRS01006154.1, read on the forward strand.
CAGATCTTCATAGGCAATTCATAGATTCGAAAGGTAGTTTCTTTGCTTCATTGGAATGGAAGTTATTAATACCTATCTTGACTCAAAACCAGACAAAAATCAACCCCCACCCCCCAAACTCCACCCCCCCCTCCCAAAAATACCCCCAACTGCAAAAACCTCTAACAGAAAACACAGTCGAACTTTGTGGTTTTTTGTAATACCTGGCGCACTACAAGATCTATAGAAGTGGAAGACAATATTACTATAGTAAATTTTAAAGGACCAACTCCACACTTGTTTGTATTTTTTTGGTCAGCAAGCTACTTAATGTGGGTGCTGCAACGCCTGGCTGAGGAAGTGAGACTCGTGGAAGGAGTCAGTGTTACCCTTGTGGCCTACATGAATTCTGAGAATTCAATGTAAAAATACTTACAAAGAAAAAAAAAAAGATCCAATAGGACAAATTGGTCTGTGATTTAT
>VZRS01006154.1:358100-543463 GCA_013398055.1 Ifrita kowaldi
TGAAGAATAATCTGCTTGAGAAATGTAAAATCATATTGACAGTCTACATTTTCTGTTTTGAAGCTCTTTTCCCCCAATCTCCACAGAAACAAGGAATGTGGTTGGATAGGCAAAAATCTGTAAAACAGAAAATATTACTATGGGCCCCCTCCCATGAGTAGGGAGTGAGAAATATTAAAATAATTGAGTGAGAAATATTTTTAAAAGCTTCCAATGAATATGAGAAAATGTATCAGAAAGGAAGTAATAAAGTTTATAAAGCATGGACACAATCTTCTATGAAAAATTTAGAAGGCAGATCTTCATAGGCAATTCATAGATTCGAAAGGTAGTTTCTTTGCTTCATTGGAATGGAAGTTATTAATACCTATCTTGACTCAAAACCAGACAAAAATCAACCCCCACCCCCCAAACTCCACCCCCCCCTCCCAAAAATACCCCCAACTGCAAAAACCTCTAACAGAAAACACAGTCGAACTTTGTGGTTTTTTGTAATACCTGGCGCACTACAAGATCTATAGAAGTGGAAGACAATATTACTATAGTAAATTTTAAAGGACCAACTCCACACTTGTTTGTATTTTTTTGGTCAGCAAGCTACTTAATGTGGGTGCTGCAACGCCTGGCTGAGGAAGTGAGACTCGTGGAAGGAGTCAGTGTTACCCTTGTGGCCTACATGAATTCTGAGAATTCAATGTAAAAATACTTACAAAGAAAAAAAAAAAGCTCCAGTAGGACAATGTGAGCTGTGATTTATGTGAGTTATTAATAAATTGCTAAAAACACTCCTCTTTGTCTGTCTTTTGCATTTCTGTGCTGAAATTATTTCTCCTGGGGTCAGAAAGGGCTCATGTACATTGCATATTAAAATCATGCAATACATGCACTTTATTTGGAGCGGTGGTGCTTCACGTTTAGTGTCCTCTATAAATAGGCACTGAATAAATCAGTGTTTGTGCAAGAACCTTAACAACATTTGTACCTGCCTGATTGCAAACTGGTGCATGACAGATGAACAGCACTTGGAATATTTACCCCCAAGTATTTTGCTGTCATTTGTGTGCATGGATACGTAAATTATTTTTGCCAATTTGTTTTCAGATCAAAGTGGACACTTCATCAGGACTGCAGTACGAACAGATACTGGGTTTTTAAAAGTGGTGGGAAGGGGCTGATTCGGCACCATCATCAAGTTATGTATGTACTGAAGCTCTATGAAAGACTATTTATGTAGTGTATGAATGACACTGCTTTGGCTTGAGTGGCCCTGTGCCAAATATTCCAAACATCTATGGGTGTTAAAATCAAAGGATCATAATGAAATGAAGACTGATAGGCTTAGTTGAATTTTCAGACTTAAAGTGGGATGGAAATATGGATTTCTGTTTAATGAAATGAATTGGTTCCTGTTGAATGATAGCAGAAGGCTCCTTTTCTAATTCCTTGCAAATAACCTGTCACATTTTTTAAACATAGACTTGATTATAAAAGAAATGGATTGGCATTTGACTTTCAAATGCATAATTCATCGAACTATCAAATGAATATTAGGTAAAACTAAGCTTTGTATTTTGAAATTGCCTCAATATGCAAGAATCAGACCTATACAGCCATGACTTAAAATGAAACAAGTGATTTCTGCTAATGCAGGTGTGTAAAAGATGTGGTGAACTAGCAAACTTCAGTGACAATGTTACACAGAACACACCTGATCTGCTTAAAAAATGTAAGTTTTATCAAGGCATGAAAAATGTTCCTAGATCTGCTCAAAAAGGTGATTTTCTGAATGTGTTTGTACTATGAAATGTATAATTTCATACATTATTAATAATAATGTTATGAATTAATTAACTAACATGAATGGTATTAATATCAGAGGTATTTTTATTTAATAATCATATTTAAAAGATAATACATTTAAATTTTAAATGCCAAGTTCTGATTTTATGTATGCAGCAATTCTGAAAACCTCATACTTTTCATATCAGCTTTTCTTTTTTTGTGCTAAGATTCAGCTTCCTTCGGAAGTTCCTTCAAACGTGTTTCAAGAGATCAGAAGTGGGTTCAGTCTAGGGGAAATAATTATAATTGATTCATCCTTTCGGGTTGATTTTGCCTTTTCTTGGTGTGCCTGTGATCCATATTGTTCAATTCTAGTGAGTCCACTAATCTCTACTGGAGTGAGCTGCAAGAGGAGATCATTGACCCAACGCTGCTCCCAGCATGTCCCAGTGGCTGCAGCTCCTTCAGGGGGCCGGAAACCCTGAATAATCACTTAAATTGATCACTTTTGTTGGTGTGTTGCTGACAAAAAGGAAGATCTGGATGTTCTATAGGTGTATACTAAAAATTATCCAAAAAATACTGTTTTCAATGACAGTCAACAAACTAGAGAATTGCTAAGCAATTTATGGAATATTCTTGCTCAGTTTGTGTACTGTTATTCTCCAAATGGAACTCAATGGGTGCTAAGTAAATGCTGTAGCTGAGGTGATAAGAGACAAGACTCAGGAAAATAAATGTGCAAACATGCAATTCTGTGTGTTTTTGAGGAAGGCACTTCCATCCTTGTTGAGAATAAAATAGGCTTTTTTAGCAGAGTTTTTGGAAAGAGGCATGGTGGATCTTTAGGTGTGCTGTTTGGTGTTTCTTGGGAAAAAAAATTGTATTGGCTGAGTAGTGAAGGGGTTTTTTTTGGATAAATGTATATGCATTTACAGGTAGTTTGTGTTAACAGCCACTCTAGTAGGTAATTTTAAGAGACCAAAGGAAAAGGAGCCTAAATCAAAAGTTGAGTAAAGGCAAAGATTTTTATTAAAGCAGAACTTAGAAAGAGGTGCTGCTGTGCTAAACATACTCTGAACTTCAGCAGTGCAGGTTGTCATGCAAAAAGCCTGATTTCAAGACCCAGCTCATGACTGGCAGAGGGACAAACTTCATGGAAAAATGTCAAAATCTGTGGTTAAGTTAGCAGTGACCCTGTGCTCTGCTGTGCCAAGTGGGGTTGTGTACTGCAGCAAGCAGTGCAGCCAGAAGCAAAACCACGGTTGAAGCAGGTGCCCAAGTGGCAGCTGGCCATGGAGATCCAGAGGAAAAAGGGAGCTAATCATTATTGGATTAGAGTTTCTTAATGTAGTCCGTGGATTACTGCAGCTGTAAATATTCCTTGAGAGAGCCCTGCTGCCAGGGCCTCGGTGATGAATGGCTGCCCTTGGAGCTCTCCTCCGGGAGTGTTTAGAAGCTGTGAAGGCAGAAATAGAATAAATAGAGCACACTCCCTTTCCCATAATTTATTCTGCCTTTGCAAACCGAGTTTTTCATTGGTTTGGGAATTTTTTTTTTTGCCATGGGAAAAATACAGAAGAGCCCAAATAACTTTCAGCGTTGCAGTATCCAATACTTGCAGCTTCTTTTTGACTTATGTCTCATGAAGGGTTGGAAGAAAGGTGCCACTGGGTCAAGGAGTCCTAGTTTTGGAAGCTCCTTCACCAGATGTACTCTGAGAACATCTGCATTTTCTACTTTAATCTCCCAGCACCATGACTTTCGAGAAATGTTTGCATTCTGAATCAAACAGGCACATTGTGTTGGCTGATAGGAACTGCCTGGATTCCTACGGGCTCATGGATTTAAATAATCTCCATTTGCTCAAAGTGGTGATGGTAGTAACGTTCTAGAGTTGGAGACAGCAAACAGGTGCAGAAACTGTGGTACATAAAAACAAAATTTGTTTTAAATAGACTATGAAGATCAATAAAAGAATGTATTTGTATAGGCGCATGTGTGTATTTTTATTTTCAACACAACTACATTTAGTTAAAGATTACTGGAAAATTACTCGCAGACAAAGGAAATATGAAATATTTTTGTACTTAGAGCAGGATATAAGTGACTTATGGAATTAATAGCAAGTTCTAGAGGTCATTGTAAAACTAAACACTAAAACTACTCTAAACTTTAAATATTTAGGGAATAGGAAATTGCTCTGCCTTGCTCTTGCTAAAAGCCATGCAGTGGTTCTACCAGTTTTCTATTTTTGTCTCCTTGTTAATCTCAGACTTCTGGTGCTTTCAGTTGCAATGGGTTACCTAAACCACAGCAGTTAAAGAAGTGTGACTTTTTCTGCAAGTGTGGAGCACACACTGATTGTAATTCCCACAGCAAGAATTCACTGGAGGGTGATTTACAGCGGCATACTATCAGGAATTTTGACAGCCTGGATTTAAACCTCCATCTATATAAGACTTACTACCTGCACTGCAGTTGCATGAAGGAGCAAAGTACCAGCTGATTGCAGCTGGTTGACAAAGTAATGGCTTTTTTAAAAACATGAAGATATTTTAGAAATGTCAATTGCAATCCTATTTTTTTTCCTCCTAGTGAAATGTTCAATTAAAACTCAGAAAAGTTCCATGATAAATAGAAAATTAAAGAGATCTATGTCGCAAGCAACATCAAGGTTCAAGTCTTTGCTCTCAGCAGAGCAGGGGCTGACTGTGTGCATAACTGTAGTCTGAGCTGGGTCTGGATAGAGCACTTTCTAGGGTGTTTCTTCAGGTCACTTCCTCTAATTTATATTTTTTTTTTTCCCCTCCAGAATTATGCTGAAACTATTTCTCATTTCCAAATTCAGAATGAAAACATGTCAAAAGCTCAACATTTTTTGTGTGAAATAGAATTCTCGGTTTTTGGCCAACCCTTTGCTGATATATGTATGGCAACCACTTAATGCTTATTTCCTGCAGTAAGTCCTGATCCAGGGCAGCCATTAAGGGTGTGTATGACATGAACTGAGGAGTCTCACTGATTTAGATGGGGCAATCCTGTACGCCTCGTATTTAGAGTGATCTGGGGAATCCAAACACATACCAGCAGGTAATCGGGAATCTGCTCTATGAGCAGTAATTATTGCCTTCTCAACTGATACCTCATGGAATGATGGAAATAACCCAAAACTATTCTCATGTGGATTTCAGTATTTCTGAACCTTGATTAGCATCTGTACTAACATCCCTTAACATCACCCTGTTCCGTGGAGCACTTTGGAGCCTGTGCTGTGCTGGGAAAGCTCACAGAGCCAAGAAGTTGCATTGTGTATTGCCTGTGCTGTGGCTCTATAATTTAATTGATGTACTGCAGGCTGTCATCTGACCTTGTAACTCTCAAATTCTCATTTTTCTTCCCTTGCACAACTGGTTCATGATGTGTATGTGATTTCAATGCCTACTCCCTTTCCACAGCATCCAATGCCTTTTTTGCTGCCTTGTCCATTAAGTTGGGTGCCTGTGGTGGTTTTTCCTCTTGAATGTGCTTTGCTGCCTTATCATGTTCATATCTTTGTTCACCAGCATAAACATAAATAAAAGTCTGGCTGTGTTTTCCTTTTTAGATATCTTTCAAAACTTTGTATCTTTAATGCAGAAATTTTATGCTCACTGAAATTTGGTATTAAGGATTGCTTACGAGGAAAAAAAGTCTAAAAATTCAAACAACCTAAAGCCTCAAACTGCTAAGTGTCCTTTATTTTTAAATAGCAAAGCATCAGCTTCTGAAACTCTAAACTGAGGTTCCTTCATTTGCTACAGATTATGAATTTTTCAAAGTGGAATGATCAATATGTTCTGAGAAACAGTACCTGAAAGCACTGAAACTACTACCAGAATAAATTATCATCCATAGAAACATGAGTGGCAGAGTGTGATTAGTTGATCTGCCTCTTAAATTGATTGCTGAAGCATTTTTCCTGCTATTCATTGCAACTTTTTCTGAATAGATGCAAACTTTAAAAGGGAATGGGACATTACTGTAAATATTGCACTTCAATCTTGGAGAGAGATTATTTAACCAGTCCATCTTACCTAGAAGAAAGTGACTTTTACATTTGACATCTGTAAGAAATTAATTAACTTATAATGATCAGCCTGGCAAATAAATATTGGGACTTAACACACATACCTGCCAAATATATACATACATAGGCATTTATGCATGGTATACACATAGGCATATTTTAAAATCAGGCTACTATCACTAAGTACTAAACTGAATATGATTTTTTTCTTTTCCTTGGGGAAAATAATTGTTATATACTTGTAGAGTTAACAAAATACGTGCCTTTGTCAGTTTTATTTACTTCTGAAAACTCACTAAAATGAGATTTCTAGCCTGACTAGGATGTTTTGTTCTAATATAATATAGAGGGGAAAAAATGGCTAAATTACTGTAATGATATGCTGTGTCCTGCTATCCATCTTCCTGTTTGGTTCCCTGAGCGGCAAACATTTTAGGCTGATGATTATAATTATCTGTTTGACAGTGCCTGAAACAATACAGCGTACTTCTCAAAAAAATTACTCATAAAATAATCACTTCATAAGTTAAAACTGTGACTCTCCATGTGGGTCTGTCATTTCAAACTTGCATCTAATTGTTTTTCATCTGCATTTATGGTTTGGTGTTAGGATTAGTGTCATTATTTCTGCTTTGAGGGTCAGAATGAGTCCTGCTGCAATAATTGAAGAGCAGCAGATTAAAAATGAGGCTTTCCGTATACACCTTAAAGGTTTTGCTTTTGTCTTGGAGTAATTTATAAAAACTACTGTTTGGGGACCTATTGTTAATTAGGGTCCTTGCTCACTTCCAGCCCACCTGCCCTCCCTTCACTGTAACCCCTGGTCATTTTGGGCAGGGAAAGCGGCTGTTCCTTTCCTCCCACCAGCACCACACTGTGGTGCTCTCTCCTTGGCTGAGAACAGGACCCTGCTTCAAAAAAAACCCGAACCAAAATCACAAAACAAACAAACAAACAAAAAACCCCAGGTGGGACTTCTTCCTCTCGGGAGTGGCCAGAACTGGCTTTGAGCCCTGGTTGATCCTTGAGGAGATGAAGGAGAACAAAGTTACTGACAGCCACACATTTGATGCCTGCTGAGGGATGTGGGCTGGTGCTACCCGTGAGACCCTGAGCTAATCTAGCAAGTGCACCATCCTGTGCCCTGCCTCCCAAAACAGCAGGCCCTATTTTTACTGAGTGTATGGGCAGTCCTGACTGAATGAAATGTCAGAAGAGAGAAAGGAAACAGGTATTTCTTTCCCTACTGGAGCTGAGCCAGCTGACACTGTGAAAGCGTGTGAGCAGTAGCATGGAGGGCTCACTCCAGCTTCTATATTTTATTTTTTACTCTCCCTTTGAGAATCTCATGGAACTCTATAATCCTCTGAAATTTAACATGACGTTCCCTGAAGTACTCTCTGTGTCCCCACTTGTAACTTGTCTGTTACGATGTGGAATTTTAGGTACATCTCAGCTGCCTTTAAGTTAGTTAGAGCTGGTTGTGGCTTCAAGGAGATGAAACTTAATAAAAGTTTATATACCCTGTTTTCAACCATCTAAGGTGTAAAATTGCCAAGGACACCCTCTCAGCTGCTCAAGTGTGCTGGAGGTGCAGGAGATTGTGTTCTGGAGTGGAGAGGTGAGAGCAAGGCTCTTACAGGATGAGGAATAAAATGGCAGTGGGGAGAGGATATGGAGGGAGAGAACTGGAAATTCAAACCTAATGCTCTTGTACCACGTGCTGTGAGATAAACCCTGAGCTCCTCCGTGGCACCCTGTGTCCCTGGGAGGGAGAAGCACCCGTGAGCCCAGCTCTCAGGCTCTTTTTGGTGCCCTCAGCCATGTGCCCACGTTCTGCAGAGAGACAGCCCCTTAATAACAAAAGCCAGTAGATTTCATTTTAGAAGTTTTGTGTGAATCAATAGTATTATCAAGACATTCTCTAGTGGAGAAACCTTTAGTTCATACTTGTGTGGAGTATTTTGAAAACATGAGCACACAAAAAAAACCCCAAACACCAAGCCCTTTCCGAGATGAGTGCAGCAGTAATTAGTGGTGGTGTTCTTGCAGACTGGCAGGAACATACTGGCTGTTTTATTTGTGCTGTAATACATAATGAGCATTCCATTTGGATTATAAAACAACACGATGGATGAATTGGGCCGTATCGATTGAACCTCTGTACCAGTCAGTAATCATTTGGTTCCTCAAGCTTTTATGCCTTCAGAGCAGGAATTAAAAAATGGTTTAATTAGAATGTGGGGAACTATCCCCTTCAGTCAGCATCTGCTGACAATAAAGATAAAGGGCTTAAAGCAGAAAGGCCCATGACTCATTAAGGGAAGTGGGAAGTCATGAAAGACCACATGAAAAGGTGGTGTTTGTTTCTTTATCAGACTTTATGAATATTTTTATTATTTTTTAATCCGGTTTACTTTTTTTTAGCTTTTCCTCATCTAATTATAGTACCATCTATTTAAACAACCTACTGTTTTTCAACAAATGGCCATTTTCTTAAAAAATTGGAATAAATTGTAAGTATTTTATTTAAACAAAAATATTTGGAACATATCGTAATAAAGAACTGAATAAATTTGTTTAAAAATAAACATCTTTTGTCGGTAATCTCCATGACCAGCCTCTAGATAATATTTCTATTTCTTCTACAAGCTAAAAAAAACAAACCAAAGCAGAGCTGAGTCCTTTAGAAGCTAATGGGATGTCCCCAGGGATGTGTCCTTTCTACTACTTGCTTTCTACTGCTTCCCACAGAGCTGTTGACTAACAAAACCGTGTTTCTATCAAACTTAATTTTCTCTAGATTATGAGCATGCTAAGGAAAATAGGTGGGAATTAAGACTCAATGGAGAGCAGAAGGGCAACAGAGGTTCAGTCAGAGGTTATTTTGTGCTGTGCATTTTGGAGCCATCTCATGCAGCTCCTGCTCCCAGGCGCTCTCAGCACAGTTGCCACCGCAGCCAGGCCAACCAGGCAGGGCTGCAGCTCCAGGTGCAAGGAAAGGGGAGAGCCAGCAGGGCTCTAACGAAGATTAAATCAAGAAAATTAGGTCTGTTTTACTCCAGGATGACGCTTGTCCATCTTCAGTCCTGAATGCTGGGGGGAAGGTTGGAAAAGAGAAGAGAGGGATGTGTGCTCGAGTAATGAAATTTAGGATGAAGCACTAGTGATTTTTTGCAGACTTTGTTGAACACCCTGGGACAGGGGTGCAGGGATGGCAGAGGTTGTTACCTAGCAACTGCTGGAAGGTGGTTAACTCTTTGGTACCCATCCTTTCTGCCTCCCCGATAAACTGAAAGTAGAAGCTGAATTTCTACAGAGAAAAAAATTGGGAAGGTTTCTGCTATTTGCAGTGTAATGTTTTATAGAGGCTGTAATTAAAATGTTAGTAAATAAAAATAAAATAGCCCTGAAATCTTATAGTTCCTATTTTCCTATACTACTGTAACTATTTTAGGGCTCGTGAGTAGGTTGTTTACAACCGTTTTAGGGTTTGTGTGGAGGCTCTTTACGACCATGACAGACACGTCCATCACCAGCTATAACACTCCTGTGTTTCCGCAGCAGGAATTTCTCTAACAGGTAACATGCCTGTGATGTGAGTCATTTACTCACTGCCTGCAAATGTGAATCTCTTGAAGATCTGAGATTTTTTTTTTTTTTTGCTATTAACAAAAAATATAGAATACATCAATTCCATATTGTAGGTCAGACTCCCAGCAGGAGTCAAGATTCTCCAGTCAAGAATAATGGTTTTTGCTCCAGTTAAACCAGTTAAATCCAGTCAAATCACAGGACTTAAACCAGTTGAAGATGTAACTGGCCATATGGCATTACCTGGTAACAGAGCTGTCATTGAGGTGGAAACTCATTGAGGATGCTATGGTTTAACAGGTTGCTAAGTAAGATCCTGGGAAATGTGTGGAAAGAGGGTTAGAAGGTAGTAGGGAATAGCAGACCAAAATCAACATGAGTATTCTAAACCAAAATAAAGACAAGGTGATCTTATGCTAATATACTTTTCCCTACCTAGCCTGGATAGCAGTCAGTATCTTTAAGAGGGTGTTTGTGGATATATCGTATTTTTTAGGTATTCCCATTGCCATGCATGTTTTTTAACTGAATAAATAATCTGTAAAGAGGCAGCAGACAGGACAGTCCGGCAAGTCCCTTGTCAACAATAGGGGCAGGAATGCCACTGTCCAGTGGGTAGTTAGGTGTTTATAATCTTATAGGTTTATGTATAAAAGTGAAATGAGAGAGGGTTATACACAAAAGAACACACATTTTTTTCCTAGTAACATTCTTTTATTACTGCATTAGATGCAAATTCAGCACAAAGTTGCAGGCTGCATGTCTTAGTAGTCTGCAGTTATTAGAGCTGATGGTTTGTGAGCCTCCATTCTTTTAAATGTTCTCATGAAAACTGAGGTGCAGAAAGTTAAATGATTTCTCTCATCTTATTTATTATTTTGGTTTTGCTTTCTTGCTTTTATTTATATTTGCTTAACCACTTACATTTTCCTCTAGGTGAGCAGGGATTTAATAACAGTAGGTTTTATTATGCAAAAGCAAAGATTGGCTGAAAATAGGGATGAAAACTCCAAAGAATAATAGAATAGGATGTGCTAGTAGCTGCGTAGACAACTTTAAATTACATCAACAAACTGTAATGTTGTTACTGTCTCTATAGATGAACATTGACTTTGATTTTGATTGCCTGAGCTAATATTTTGTTACAATTTCTCATATGAGAAATGTAATTGAAATTCTAACTTTTGGCATGTCAAGTATTACTCATGTGGTAGGTGACAGTTTAGGAGTCTCATACAAGAATATTTTTCCTTTTATCTTTTCCTTATTGTTTCTGACCTGGCTGGCTTTGCACTGAAGCAGAGTTAACGTGTTCACCCAGAAGTGCAGTTATGGTTTACTGTGCCTGTAATGGAGGTAACCCAATGTTTCATCTTGGCATCAGTTCTTTCAGGTGAGATGAGATGCTCTGAGACAGACTGAGAGCAAAAAGAACATTTTATTCTTCTTCTTTTTGCCATAGATGATGATGACGAGGAAATAGTGGGGTGGTCATTGAGGTAATTGCCCCTGTTTTTAACTTTCATTTCAAACCTAAATGAAAAGCTTGGCAATTTGTGATTTTCTTTGCACTGCAAAGCTGTTTTCAAGAGCTGTTTTCAAGAAATGTTTGCCTGTGAAGGGGTAGTCACAGTAGTTTTACAGGGGTTACAGAACCTCAAAGCCAGAGGAGTGCAGGAGCTGCAGTTCACTTTCAGTTGCATTGTGCAAGCCCTACAGAAACAGAAGCAAAATAGAGTTGACAATTTATTATCTGAAGCATGGCATAACAAAACATTTTGTCTGTACCTATGGCCGTCTGTAATTCCAGTACTGGGAAAGGGATGCACCTGAAATTTGCTGACTGTAACGTGTCCACTTTAAAACCATGTTTCTCCAAATGTGTTAATTCCTCTGAGCAATCTGACTGTGGAAAAAATAACTCTTTGAAAGAGGATCATGGATGCCATCATGGGGTCCAGCAGAACTCCTTCAGGCTGCACTGGGGACTTGTTCTGTGTTTTTGGGTGTTCCACATCCTACCTCACTTCTACTCCAACACTGCAGCCCCAGTAGGTTATATCCAACTTTTCCTAGGAGTTTCCCACCACAACTGAGATGAGTATTGCAGTTCTGTTGCTAGTTGTTGATAACAGGCTTTTGTCACGCTTATTATTTTCTTGACTTCTCAGAATGCATTTAATAAGCTTAAAATCAGACAGATATTGTACAGAAGTTTTATGAAATTACTCAGTTCTATTCAGAAACTGTCTAAATGCCTGTGTATACCTTGTCTTTTTTCAAGACTCTTTCTTGCAAACAGCTACTAAAATTGGAGGTGGTCTACCTGAAAGGATCAGATGTTATAGGAGAGTCTCAGAAATGGATTTTTCTGAATACTTCCTCATTGTACATGTAAAAGCATGACATTTTGAGATTAATTATTTACTAAAGATCTTCTTGCATTTAAATTTATAGTACGGATTTTTTCAAAATAGGCAGACAAGACTGAATTCTTAAAACATTTCTCAAACATAAGTTTGAAAGGCATCAGTGGTTCCTGAAGACAGTCATGGAGACAAATTTCAGTTTTAAGGTGATGTAGACAAACTTGCTTGCCTCCAGCTGCATTATGCTTTCTTGTTTAAATACATTAAAAGTTTTGAAGCTATACTGGTTAAGTAGAATCAGGATATTCTTGATGTTTATCTTCCCCTTCTGCTGATTCAGAGAGCAATAAACCAGATACAGAAGGACAGAACAAGGCTGATATTAATTGCTCCTGCTTAGGAGCAGTTTAGGATGGCTGTAAACAAATTCAGCCATCGAGAGCCATCATTCATTCCCTAAGTTGGGAATGCTCAGTCAGGAAAGATGACTCCATCTTAACTGGGTTTTTTCCCTTGTAACTTTTCAGTATGTGTTCTAGGCTTAGTGTTTTTGTTAATGTGAAATGTTGAAAATAAGACACAATTTATATATACAACAGTAATGTAAAGGAAAATTTCCATCACACACTGTGTGACATCAGAATAAAGACCAGGTTCTCTCTGTCTCCTTACAGTGCTTGGCTAAATGAGAATTACTGATGGTTCTGTCAACACCCTGGAACTCACTGTTGCATTTCAAAGGCACATCCCAGTGTAGAATGTTAAATTGCACTAGGACAGCAGCAAATGTTTTTCTGTGACTGTTTGAAATACTAAGCTACACAGATTCCTTTCCTTTCTGATTTTTCTCATTGTCCTTTCACGGATATTAACACAACTCAGAATATAACATGACATGAGGCAACAGCAATATAGAAGAGGTCTTTGAAGCTGTTTCTTTTTATCATGCTTTACTCTTTACAGGGTTTCTGTGGTCTAATTCCTTTGCAGTTCTAAAGAGAATTACTTTTCAAGTTCCATAAATGCACCAGGGAATTGAAACCTTGTTTAAACAAATAAATTAAAAAATCAAGTATTCTGTCCAAGACTGATTTTATTATCAGCTAGTGTTGATGGTGATGTATGAAGATGTATCAAGAAAATGGTTTGAGTGTTGCACAAAAATTCTGCTTATTATGAATATCCATGAAAAATACAACAGATGTTAATTTAACCACTTTTGACACACATTTCTTGACCTCACTGAAATGTATTTGGGAAGTTGTGTGCTGGCACAACACCTAAAGCTTCATAAACCTAATGTTTTTACAGAAGCTGAATTACCCCATTCATTGCTAATTGTCTAAAATGTGATGAATGTGCTGCTGTTTGTCTGTGTTCTTTTATGGTGCTAATATTAATTTACATTTACTACTAGTTTGTCTTGGAACTAGAGATGGATGGTGCATTGGGGAAGAAAACTTAGTCAAAGTTAAATACATCCTTACCTCCTTAAGCCTCCCCAGAATGACACATTTGCTGGAATCCCTCAAACAAATTGAAAATTTGATGGTACCAAAAGTGCTACATCTGGTTGCATCCTGTCTCTTATTGACCTACTTGATCCTTTCCTCTTACATTATAAGTATGTTATTCTAATGGCTAATTTCTGCTGGTTCCCTCTTTGATCAATAAAACTACTTGTAAAAGACCCATGTATCCAACAGTGTCATTTAGATAAATGGAGAAATGGCTGGAAACCAGCACAGCTTTGTCCTGCTGGAGCACCTTTTCTGAGCACAGGTGCAGGTGTTGTGCCCAGCTCCCCTGATTCCACCAGGCAGCCTCACCCCTCTGAAGGAAACATCAGTTCCAGAACTGGTGATGCTGACAACAATCCAGTGCAATTACAGAATTGTCCCATTTGTGGTTCAGATCTGAAGCCCTTTTAAAAATCAATCATGTTCAGTATATTCGAATAAAATGCTACAGTCAGAGGAGGAAAGAAAATGAATTGCTTATGAAGTTTTCTGTAGAATTGTCAGTTTTTCTTCTCTTCCATGCAAATTTCTATTTTAATTTTCCTTTTTTTCTTTAGAAACCTCAAGCTCTTGCATGTCCCCTGTACTTACTGTTTGGAGGCACTCAGACTCTAAAATAGAGCCTCTTATTTTATTTAAGAGTGGAAAAAATCCATTGAGCAATATTATTCTAAGAGACAGTGGATGGCACTGTTGGTTTGCAGCTATGAATCTACAAAAATGAAGCAGGACTGGACAACCTTAAAAAAATAAAACTGAAACAAAAACCACCAAACCGCTCCCCATGAAAAACAAAGAAAATCCCCCACTCCAAGCCCCTCAAAAAACTCAAAATCAAACTAAACCATAAAGTAGTGTCTTCTTAAACTGGATAGAGTAATTCTTAACCTATGTGTCAGTGCTCACAAATCGTCAGACAGATGAAGGTAATATGTAAGATTCATAAGCTGGGGGAAAAAAAAAGATACTAAACTGCGTTGCTTCTGTTAGTTTGACATTGTGGTTTTGTCAAAGGAGGGAAAAAATCCCAGGGGTGGGGGTAAAATCTGAGGTGGGCCTTAGTGGTGAATTAATTTAGCTAAGGTCCTGGAAGAACAACACCCCCTCAATCCAGGCAGGATTGTCAATATTTGTGGGGTTTGAGGTTTGCTGCAGCAAGATCACACCTGTGCAGACGAGGAAGAGAAATGTGTTCAGTCATTTGGAAACTCCTCGTAGACGTGGTGTAGAAAATAAGGTGTAGTTTTCGTGTCTGGTTATGGTGAGGGGGAGGGAGGGCTGATGTGGTCTTGAAGTCTACTAAGAAATGAGCAGCATGGGTTTTAAGACCCTGGAATTGTACTGAGCTTTGCATCAAGGGATTGGATTCATTTGAAGATTTAGCTCTTTGTTTTTGAAAAGACCAAATGCACCAATTGTTTTGTCCACTTTTATTTTAAAATGTGGGGTACATGTTTGACCAGTTTGCCCTGGAGAAGTCAACTGTGGGCATGGTCAGTCTCCTGGGGAATATGTGGTAATCTGTCCAAATCATGTGCAGAGGAAATCTAATATTGAGTGCACAACTTAGCATTTATCATTTCAGTGCCTTTATGCTTGCTTGTCAAACACCAAAATTCAATTCAATTTCTGTCATGTAAATGCCATTTAAAGAGAGATTGAAACTATTAAAGGAAAATATCACAAAAAGATGAATAAGACTGTCATTATCACTAATCCTTTATTTCTGATAATAGCAACATCTCCAAAGAGAGGGAAAATTTATTTGTGGACGTTTTACTCAATTTTAAACTTACGAATTTGATGTTACAACATTTCTACAATCCACCAAATATCTAAGCCCTTGAGAATGACACAGATGCTTGGTAGCTCACAACCATGCAGTGCTGTACATCTTCTGTCCTTCTTTAGAAAGACAAAGCCTGTTTCGTTTCTAACAGTGATGGTAAGAACCCAGTTGCAATTATGAGAAATTATCGCTTGACTAATTTGTCACAAAAATAAACCCAATGGCTGGAAAGAGAATTACCCTTGTGAATAATAGTAAATAACTGAATTCAGCCTGGTGTAAATAGCACGACAGCGTTTCTTATAGAGAATGAAAGACAGGATATGAATGATGAAGTTATGATTCAGAAATGTGGGGTTTTTTTATAATTTGTGCTTTTAAGGGGATTAGCATCAAATCAGGTTCAATGTTACTGAATTTGAAATTCAGCCTGTTCCTCATTTTGTCAAAGAAAAAACCCAGTGGGATTAATGAAGCAAGCTGTTTGCTTCTTGCCTAACTGTGCTGTGTCAGTGAAGGGTGTCTCTGTGTAGGACAGTTTTGCTCTGCAGTTCTCTGCCCACCTCATTACAGACAACACACAGAGACCAATGAATGCAAAGGGAAATGGCTTAACTCAGTGCAAGTTTTCAATTCTTTTAAAACAAAAGCACTGAGTAAGTCCCACGAGACAGCAGGCAGTGGCTGTGCCTACTCTGCAGCCAGCACATTGCCCGTGTGTGTAAAAGGTGCTGCTCTTCATCCATGCTCCAGCTGAAGGGTATCAGGCAGGCTCTGCATGTTACTTCATTGTGTTCTCATGAAAACTTCCAGGAATGGTTGCTTTTTTTCTCTTGTGAGTTGGAAAGCTGGACAGGCTGACTTGGCTACTTAGAGGTGAATGGTGTTTTGATCAAGGGTAGCAGTGTTAACTATCAATCCACTGATAAGAGACTCCTATAGACACACTTGTATGAAAGCTACACTTCAAGAGTGATAAAAAATTATTATATAGGTTGATAAATTTGTAAAAGGAGCTCGGTGATCATCACTGGACAGAAGTTATTTTTTAAAAAACTGCTGGTGCATCATCTCTGTGATCTCTTTAAAGGTTGCAAGAAGGGGCTCCTCCTAAATTAACACCTTTTAAGACCAAAGCAGTACATCATATTGATTCCATAGCTATTTAATCTGTATCCTGTAATCATCATGAAAGCCAGTTTTTATTTCCAGAAACACATTTATAGTCTAATAATACACTGCATTTAGGGCATGGTAATGAAATTATACCACTCTCAGTGTTAAATTTTCTGTTTGTGAATTCCCTACAAAAAATCTCTAGCATTTGTGCCAGGTCCGAAAACCTCACACACAACAGTTGTTGTAGCTGCTCCTGGAACACATTTTTGATGTGCTCTGGAGTGACAAGGGAGGCTTCTGTTTCACCTGCCATGGAGACAGTGCTACTTCTGCATGCTCAGACCAGGAGGTGATCAGTTCATGTTGTGTTTGATGATCTGTAGGGATCCTTGATGCTTCTGTAAGACTAAATTTATTGTTCTGACTAGTAAAACCTTGCCTTTTCCAGCCTGGATGCAAGGGAACAGGCTTTGTCTTCACCAACAGGATTCAGGATTAGGTGCTAGGGAGCATTGCAACAGCCAAAGGAATAATGTGCTGGTGTCTGTTTTCCTGCTTGGTTAGCTGTAAGTAAATACCCAGCTCAGGAAAAGAACAGAAATGGACTTTCAGTGTTGTGTAGGAACTTTGGCTAATAGAGTACCTTTGCTTTTTCTACAGTATCTTTGTTTCTTCTTTTTCTAAAACACAAAGCCAAGGTGGTTTCTAAGGACTCTTATTATCAGTGTGACATACTTTAGATTAGGATCCTTTGAGATGGTGAATATGTTTGCCAATTAAAAGACAATGGGAGGAAATGAAACAGTTTAGTCATGGAGGAGGATAAGAAAAGTGCAGTGGTGAAATTCAAGGAAAGGAGAACAACAAAAAAAGATAATGATGAAACAGCTGGCTGAAACTAGTTTCAAAATTTAAGAAGACTGCAGAGCCAATCCTTTTTTCTGCTTAAATTCCCAGAGAGGAAATTGAATCCGGCCTTCTGAAATGCTAGGGGAAATAGGCTGTGCTAATAGAAAAACCTCAACATGGATATCAGCCAGCAGTAAAGTAGAAAAATATGGGTTTGTGCCAAAAAATCAGGCTGGAGATACTGAGTAAAATTGCAGCTTCAGTGTTGCACTTGTCCAGCTTGTAGAGCCTGATATATCTTGTTTCTAAATGTGCTTTTTTTTTCCCACTAATTTACAAATATGTTGTGGTTGATGTTGTTTGCTATTTAATTTATTAAAAGCATAATTTCTTTGTGAATAGTTATGCTGAAGGTAGAAATATATTAGAAAGGTCTGTTTAGGTTGAGAAGTGGCGCTGAGCAACTTCTTGGTTCCAGATTATTAAATATGTATTATTGAATACTGCATGTGAATGATTGTGTAATATGGTCTGTGTGGGTAAATGGAGTGTTCCCTACATGAGTGGAATCTTATTCCAGAGAGGGAATCTGTTTAAAAGCCCTGTCGTTGCACCAGCCCAGTCCTTGGTCAATGTTGGCTAAGAGAGGTAAATGCAGTTTCCTTCTGCTGAGGACAGCGCTTACTGTTGATGGCCTTTTCCATTTGTTAGGCACTTGTCTTCCCTCCCCACTTTTCCAAAGTGCTTTCAGATCCCTGGGACAGCTTGTCCTTTACTGTGCTGGTTGTCAGACAGGGAGAGTTGTTCGGTGGTGTGATTTTAACAGGAACTTCTTTTATGCTTTCATAACCCACTATTTGTTTTTATTTTTCCCTTGTTCAGACCTATATCTCTGTTTTGAGAACTGGCTGGCAATTTTGTCATTAGACACTTCTTGGAATAGATCCAATATGTTGAAAGGGCCTTGTTCACTTTTGTCAAGAAAGGGATTTTGGGCCTTGGTTGTCTCGTGGTTAAAATGTGAGATTCTCCTGCATTATCCAACAAGCTGACAAGTCAGATGGGCAGGAGATGGAGAACATTATAAACCTCTCTTAGAGGAGTGTCCCTGCCTAGTGAAACACTATTTTTATTGAAGCAATGACCTGAATCCTGTTTATGCACATTTGCCATGTTCCCAACCACTGAGGTGTCTCTTTCCTTCCTCTACATTCTCCTTGCTTTCCTGTTTACATAAGCTACTTGACATGCTGGAGGAGAAACTGGAAAAGGGATGCAGTGAATTGGGATGCAGATCTGTGATCAGGATTAGAAGATGGGGAGCTTGGTGACCTTTAAGATCTCATCTCTAAAGAGCATCTTGCTGCTTCTGCTTCTGGATAATCCCATTCTTTTATTTACTTATTTATTTTTTAATTTTGAAGTTTTGTGCTTGTAGCAGTGCAAAATGGAATATTTGTAATGCTTTGGAAGCTGTTGAATACTGTTCATGTCCAGATGAGAAACCTTAGTGGGGTTTCCAGGACCAGAGGTGCTATGTTTCAAATCGACCCCAGCCAGAGGAGTCTTTGTGTTAAAATGACTTCTTGTGAACATAAAACCTGTTATGTCACTAGGTTGCTCTTAGCATTATTGCTGTGAAAAATAGGGAATGGAAAGGAATCACACCATAAAGAAAGAAAACCTCCTAGAATTACAGAAATAAAGTCAACATACTAGAAAAACAGATGTCAAAACGCTAACGGCGAACGGCTGAGCCGTTGAGCATTATGTTCTAGAGAGCTTTCACAGTCCTACAAAATGTAAAAATGTATTTTGTTATGTACAGCTGAGCATCAGGAGATGGCAGTAGTGCTCGCTGAATTGCAAAACAGGAATATTGGGGAGAAATCCCTAGAAATTAAAATAAGCTGCTTTGTGAATTTGCCAAAGCCGGTAACAGTATTCTAATTCATTAGAACTGAGTACAATCATCCTATTTTAATTGCAAGTTTTATTGACTCTCTGGTATGCTTAGCATAGAATTTATTGCTTTTTATTTAAAAGCATTGAAAACTGCCATATATGTTTATCAATAAAATATTAATATTAGGATTTAGAAAGACTTTCTGGAACAAACATCCAATTATGTCCTTGACCAAATTTATCATTTATGTCTCTTGAAAGGTTAAAAACATCAATCTTATTCAGGGTGGCAGCTTTTAGCAGGTACTACATAAAAGAGTAATCTCTGCTTCCTAAGCACAAAACTATACTGCTTTATATACAGTCATTTAATTTTACTGAGTATGTCTGTGACTCAGAAAATGTACTTTAACTCATTCTATAAAATAATGAAAAGGGAAGTGCTTCTTTTCTGTGCAGAGTTTCCAGATGTGATTGTTGCATTGTAAAGTACCTTTGGTTTTCTTCAGCATGTATTTGATGCTTAAAATCTATTTTGGAGGCTAATTGCGGTTTAAATGCTTTGAAATGCCCCAAAGGGGAAAAAAAAAGTCTTTTTATGAAGTTAAAGGAAACAAATTTCAGAGGAAGTGGAATTATGTCTTATTAGTGAAATAAAATTCAACAATAAATGTTGAACAGTAGAATATAATGTGTAGCTAATGAATAAAGGAGGCTATATGGGGGCGATTTTTTTGCATTTATGGAAGAGAAAATACTGAAATGCAAAAGTTTCAACTATTGTGACTATATGGAGAAAGTATTTTTATAGTTGCTCATTATTGTAAGAATCTTATCTTTTGACTAACACCACAAACAGCCTTGGATTTTTAAAGACAAACTTATCCACAGATTAAAATGTTATCAATATTAAATAACTGTCTCTACAAAATACAGCTTGGCATTACTGAGCGGCAGGGTTGGATTCTGAGGGAATTCTTTTGGTGAACTGTGTCCACCATTCCAGTGCAGAGTCACCTGCAGGACAGCTTGTTCAAGTGTCACACAGCTGGGTCACACCTGTCTGTGCTTGATCCTGCGGATGCACAGCACTCCAGACCAGGAATAGGGATCCTTGGAAACTGAACAACTCTTTATTCCTAGGATAGGACATGGACACAAAGGTGGGACCTTCACTTTTGGAGGGAGGCTGCACTTGAGTTGGTTTGGGTCCATGGCCAAGGCTCACAGAGCTGGGATGGATCTATCCCTTTGCACTGCTGTTTCATCCAGCACTGAAGCTGGTTGCTCCTCCAGTTGTGCTGATTCAGCTATGGAGAGACCACTCTTAAATTGTATCGTGGCAAGTTCAAAGGTTAGAAAGGGTTTTCTGAATAAACAGCAGTCAGAACACAAAATATCACACAGCCTTTTACAGGGTGCAGTGCTGGGGCTTCCTAAACTGGAGGAAGTTGCATTCAACCTTTTGTGTTAATCACCTTTGTGTAATCAGTTTTTAGATCCATCTTCATCGTTGGCTCTGGCAATCAATCCAATAATTTATTTATGTGTGTGTGTAACAGTTATTCCTTTTGTTCTAAATCTGCTGCCTGAAAAATTCACTTGGTGTCCATTAGTTCTTGTTTTATGAGAAGTAGTGGCTAATCATTCCTATTCATCCCTTTTCACTTGGCAGTTTTCCTCAGCTGAGGAGTCTGACTCGATTTGAACTGTCCTTGTATTGAAGCCTTTATATGTTTCTGATGATCTTTGTTGCTTTTCCCTTTTATTGTGCCATTCTTGAGATGGAGCAATCAAAACTACGTGTGCTGTTTGGGATGCAGGAATAACAAGAATTAATGTAGTGGAATAATGAATTATGTTTGTCCTTTTCTCTATTATTTTGCTAGGAGTTCCTGGCAGTCTGGTTGTCATCTCACTGCCTTGTGGATGATGTGCTGATGTTCCAGGGAATGATCCATGAGATACTCTTGAGTAGCACAAGCTGAATACTCTGTGGGTGTACTGTGGTTACCTTTTTATCCCCAATTACAATGTTTTGTATTTGTCTACATTAAATTTCTGTTGGCATTTTATCACCCAGTCTCTCAACGTTATGAAATCCTCTTGCAATTCTTTTTAGGGTTTATGACCCTGGATAATTTTGTATCATCACTGGATATTATCGCCTCCCTATTCATGCTCTTTCCAAAGCACCCACGTGTGTCTCAAATACCCCAAGTTCCTCTACAAAACCGTGGATGTAACCTCCATGTTTTGAAACTTCTTTTACGCCTGCTGTTCATTTAAACTGTTCTGTTGTTTATCCCTTTCAGCTTTTGGGGAGATAATGAAGTAGGAAAAAGGCTTTTAAAGTCACAGCTGTTAAAGTAGTTTGTTTACTCTCTCAGCTGGGTTTCAGTTCACAATGTTTTAGTCTTTTGGCTATTTGCAATTTTCTTCTGGTGAGTTTTGACACTGTCATGCACTTTTTCTTCTTGAAATGAAAAATTTTTACTTTGGTTTTTTTTTCCTCTTTTTTTTTTTTAATTTCAGGGCTGTTGAATTTGAAAAACGTGTAAGAATACAGTATCATAGTGATTACGTTGTGAGACATGTCTTGCACAATATTTATGTCTAAATCAGGAACTCGGGATTTTGGGACTAGTTTCTTTGAAAGAATCCTTTGTGTTTAATGATGGGGTTTTTTTCTGTGATCTCACTTAATATTTGTCGCTCAGTGCTTTGGTTGGTTTTATTTCACTTGTACAATCCTTTCTTTATTTATGCCGGTAATAAAAAATTCCAGAGAATTCTGCAGTGCTCATTACAGTAAATTTATCCTATTTCGCTGTTGGCTTTCCTTCACAATGAGGCATTTCTCTGACAGCCAATTCTGTCATTCGTACCAGCTCAGTTTTGAAATATTACTGTTTCAATTGTTTTCAGAGAAAACAATTTTGAAGAATTTTCATCGTTAGATTGTAACATAGTTGCTGAAAGTGTTACTAATTTTGTGTTGTGAAGACCTGACACCATGTCAGTGCTATGTCTCTTTACAACAGGAGAGATTTATTTATCTCTTTGAGGACATAAATGTGGTGACTGGAAGCTGTTTTATCTGTCCACTCTGGGCTTCACTCTGTCAGGGATTTATTGACTCACCAGTGGAACTGGCAAGAATTTTTGATCTTTCTTTATAGCACTGATAATTTTTGGGGGTTTTTTGACCTTTCTTTTTGCTTAGGAGAAAATATTGATGCAATGTCCAATGCTGCTATTAACCACGAGACTGAAGGCTTATTTCTTTCTAATATTTCTCTTTGTAGCAGGTGTAGCTGTAGGAGTTTGGAGAGCAGCAGATGATGTGTGTTGGCTGTGTTTGACAACACAGAGGGACAGGATCCAGCTCACAAAGTGGATTCCTCCACTAAGGAGTAGAATAAAATCTCTTCGTGCTCCAGATATAAAACCATAGCTTGCTGTGAGAAACAGGATCAGATCTTTCAGAAAAGAATTTCTTACTTATTTTGTGGGGCGGCCTGCTCAGGTTTGGGGGTTTTTGACTGCTCACTAGAAGCAAAGTTTGACAACAGCAAGAAATATTTTCTACCAAGTTCCAACACTTAACGACAAGTTAAGGGAGTCCCTGGTAATGCAAAGCTTTCACCTTTGTAGACTGTTAAAGTATATGACAATGTTTTCCATCTGTCAATGGGTAAGAAACATTTTTAAAGTCTTTTTATGTAAGTTGAGAGTTAGATTCCTCAAATGAAGAGTTAGTTCCTAACTAAAAAGAAAAAAAGCAATTGTTACGTGATGCTGCCAGTAATGTCAGATATCGTCTTTTCTGTGGTTTTCTTTTAGGGAACACTTGACAAAATCATGGCAAAATGTTATGTAGAAGTCTGGTTTCCTGGAATCTTTTCAATTTTATTCTGATTTTTGACTGTGACAAGATTTGAGTCTGTTTAAGCTTTGCATTGCTCAGTAATCTTTTCAGAGCAATGACAGAAAATGTTAGATATTCCTGATAAGGAGCATTATTGGACATGTTCTCCTACCACTAAACATATGGCTCTGCTAAACTAATTATACTGCTACCTTAATGTGGAGGGCTTCCAACACAGCAATCATTAACTAATTGTTCTGTAACTAAGTTACAGTCCAGTAAACTAGAAACTGGAAAACTGCTTTCACTAAAGTATTTGGACTCTCTTAAAAACTGAATAAAAATCAAGAGTGTGTCTGAGGTGAGGGTGCATCTTCAGCAGGCTTCTATTTCTTCTTTTCTGATCTTGTTTCACAATTTCTTACCAGTCTCAGGTTTACTCAGAAAGTTCCTCTTGCTCAGTCCACAGCATTGCGTGTCTGACTTGAACTTTGGTGCAGAAATGTGAGCAGTTTGGCTTAGTTCTCTCCTCTCTGTAAAGACTTGCAAGCTCTCTACAGAGAAGTTTGACAAATGAAGGTTGCAGTTTTCCTTTCTTTTCCATATTACCACAATAGATGGTATGTTGAAACTCTGAACTAGGAAATTGACAGAGGATGGGTGGAGAACCAAACCCTGTCCCCTAAACTAACAGAAAAAGAAGGCATTTAAAAAAAAAAGGAAATATGTAGAAGAATTAAAAGAAAATTGTACCTCTTCCACCAGAGGTCTCAAGTGTGTTGCTTTTAACCCTGCAGTTCTCAGCTGCCCTGTTCCACCATGGAGGTGCCTAACTTCATGATTTTGTCCCCACTGTTCAGTGACCCCCCTTTGCTCTTTGAGGAGTGGCAGATGAGGGGTTGATTTGTAGACCCAGCTGCTGGATTGATCTGTAGACCCACGCTTTCACAATGTGGTTGCAGTCCTATGCTGCCGCTCCAGACCCTGCCTACAGCGGCATCAATTCCCTTAAAATACGATGCAGATACCCATGGCAGCACGGTGCTTTAATAGATGGCGTGGTGAGCAGCCAGGACTCCATTTAATTGGGGAAATCAGCCTCTATGTAATCTCTGCTAGTGCCAAATGCCTTTGGAGTGCTCATTTTGCTGCCCTGCCCTGATTTGGAGAATTTCTCTTTCCCCTGGTTGAGATGAACCCATTTTTTCACAGCCCATAAACAACTTTACATTGATACATAAAGGAACACTCCCTGGGCAAGAAGAGAAATCATTAATTATGCAATATGTCACCATAACCTGGTAAGAAAAACTATATCCCTAATAACAGTTTAAGGGCGATTGCTCAATGCTTTCTCATGTATCCTTTTCTGCACGGGGACTGGATTCATTCTCAGCCTCGACTGTACGAAATCTTTTAAGGATCGAACACCTTTCTCATAGCATTTTCATGAATATGAAAATGTGGAATGTATTTCAAATAATGAATAATAGTGAAACTATTAGGAACAGTAGTGCTACTGCATTGTATGAGCTGGGATGCTGTCAGGGTGAGTAACATCTGTTTTAGTACATTGACTTGATTGACAAGTAACCATGGTTTCTGCCTTCTTCCTGCTCTCCATTTACACACTTTCATTTACTGGATAAATATACTGGACTACAGGAAAGAAATTGTTTCTACACTCTGAGGAAAGAGAACCAAAGCAAAGCATACCCAGAGATTGAATGGCTGTGGGAATCATGAAAGAGCTGCAAAAACTACAGTATAATTATTCAAAGGAGTTTTTGTAACAGCCGATTGAAGTGACATTACCAACGGTGAGACTGGCAAGCAGACAGCTATCTATCATTGAAATGGTGCCAGAAAGCTAAAGCTTTAAAGCTCAAACTTGACCTGTAGGCCAGCTGTCAAGGGCTACATGTATGCCCCAGGGGCAGCTACGGTTCAAAATTCCTTTCTATTTTCTTGTTGAATTGTGGTTGGTGAAAAGAGAAGTTTTGTTTTTATTTTTAAACAAGACCACTATAAATACAGAGATCTGAGCGGTAGGTCTCTAAGTCATATCTTAAGGGTCTCCTTCATGTTAAATAACAATTAACTCTCTAAAGCTTTGTACTACTAAGTGCTGTTTTTCTTTAGGATCATAAAATCATGGTTGTCGTCGGCAGACTTGCTGGGGGTACACTCAATCCCACTGTCCATGTCACCAACAAATGTGCTGAGCACTGACAGTTTGGTAACAACTCTGAGGAACCCTGGCACTGCCACTTGTCTCCACATGGACATCGAGCAACTCTTTGATTGTGAACATCCAGCCAATTCCTTATCCCCTAAGTGGTACATCCATGAAATCCACGTCTCTACAGTTTAGACACAAAGATGTTGTGTGGGATGGTGTCAAATGCTTTGCACAAGTTCAGGTAGATGCTGTCAGTCATCTAAACATCTATTTGGCTTTTATAGGGTTTTATCAGGCACTGAAAGTTACTTTTTAACTTTACATAAATAAATATCATGGCATCATACAACTTGGCTGGTTATGTCCACTGGTTTTCTCATTTTTTTTTAAATGCTGGACAAAATAATTCTTGATTTTATCTGATTCCTTTGTTGTTACAATTATTAATATGGAAAAGTGCAAAAGCAGTCTCAATAGCAAAGCAATTTTCTGTACAATCAGTAATCAAAATTGATCTGATTAACTTTCCTTTTATGTTCAGGTCTTCACAATAGAAATAATGGGTTGTATTTACTATGATTTTTTAGATATTAGCCTTTGAGATGTTATCTGAAGTAATCTAAACATTCAAAGCTTTAAAGTTGATTCTTTCAACAAGATAAAGCAAAAATCTGACATCTAAAAAGAGTAATTATTTTTGGGGTATTCTCAGCTTTGTCTTTCTCAAACCTCTTGAAAATGTTAATTAGCACAAAATAAAGAACAGTGAAAAATGTCTGCAGTCTTCCTTGGAGACTAAGATTTGGGACAAATAATTTTGCACGTGAAGTGAATAGGCAAGTATAAAGAGATTTAAATATCTGATTTTAATAGGTTTCATCCCACTGGGAGAGACACTTTTGATTATCTATGACCTATACCAATTATTGTGATTCTCCCTGTAGGCAAGTCATAATTTTAACAACTAATCAAACTAAGCCTGAAGGTTCTGCAAAATGCCAAATATGTACTTGGCTTCTTGCTAGTTACAGAGCTCATGCTTGCTACCTGACCTTGTTCCAGTTTCTTAAATTACTTGTTTTCAGTCCATTGAAATCTTTGTCTTTTAAAGTAGAAATGCTTGGGAATCAAAATAAAATTTGATAACAAACAGTTGCTTCTTTGC
The DNA here is from genome assembly GCA_013398055.1 of Ifrita kowaldi. Classification (NCBI taxonomy): domain Eukaryota; kingdom Metazoa; phylum Chordata; class Aves; order Passeriformes; family Cinclosomatidae; genus Ifrita; species Ifrita kowaldi. The sequence goes on from VZRS01006154.1 coordinate 384,315, forward strand.
TTTTGGTTTCACACCAAACATAGTCATAAAATAGCAAACTCTTACTTTAAATGAAAGTTGGCTTAAGAGATGCTGAGGCTTGAAGTGTGTCAGTAGTGCCATGGTACAGGCTGAGTAAAATTCTAAAGCAGTAACCCCATTAAAATTGGTATCCAGTTCACAGTACCGACCTCATCTTGCTTTTTAGGTCAGTAGCACATCTTGTCTATTCACTCTGCAAAATAGACTTTAGGAAGCACCTTAGAGTCAGAACTGAAAATAGTGCTCTGCCGAGGTGAGAGTCAGGACTGCTCTTCTAAAAATTTCCTGGTTCAGCTTAAACAGGAAATTCTGCATTTATTCATCACAGTGCTCCATTCATTGGGAAGCTTTATGCAGTCTGCATCTCTGTTCAACCTCTGCAGCCCTGTGTAGTATGAACTGGAGGGAATTTTAATATCACCCTGTAAGAGACAGTGTTGAGCTTATGGTGGTGTAGAACAGGGTAAATTCATAGAAGCAAAGGTATAGTAAACAATCTTAGCTGTGCATCCAGTGTTGCATGTGAAAGTTAGAGTCAAACCCATTTCTTGAGGTGAAATGTTTTTAGGAAATCCCTGTTGACATGGTTGTGTACAGACTGAATGCTTGTCAACGTTTTCACAGAAGCTAGTAGAGTTATATACAGTGAAAACTAGCATTTAAATGAGAGGAAATATTGTACATGTGTAAGAATACCTCTAATATGTAACTTGCAGACCACAGGATGGCTGTCATATGTAAAATTAGTCCAGAATCTGAACGACTGTGGCCTAGAGATGCTTCTGCACAAGTGTGCTTTGAACAAAGAAAGTGTACAGCTTATTAGCTGAGACTCAGACTCTGACTGGATTTCCTGTCTCACTCTTAATGGAAATAAACACTTGCTAATTAGAAGGCTTTGGCTAAACCAACACATGCTTTTGGGCTGCTGCTGTTCGATTCAGTTTGTGGTGTGCCAGCCAAGGCCGTACCTACAGAAATTACTGCACCTCTCCATTGATAATTTATAAATCTAAATGCACCACTGAGGCTTTCCTAATAGGATTGTTGGGTTATAAAATCATTTGGCAAAGCTTGAATTCTTCATTGCTTCCTGAATTATCTCAGAATTTGGCTCACTGATTGGTAAATTTAGTCAACCATCCAAAAAATTTGAAATTTGAAAGATAGTACACAGTAGAGATTTTAATTGTCATCATATTTCTTTACATTAATGTACATTAGTTTTTATCTTGAGTGATTTTACAATGTTAATTGTATTTCAATTAACAATCTTAATTTTGTTCAATGCATACATTTTGTGTAGCATTTCATACTAACTGCATTCTGTTTAAACTTGGAACATTCCTAGTTAAATGCAGAATATGCATGGAAAAGATTTTTTTACAGAACAAGTAATATGGCACTACAGTGCATAAAGAACATTATAGAAACATATTTAAAACTAGAAATATAATTGTGTGAGACAAAATGCAAGAGATGCTAAATACTTGGTAAAATGGAATAAAAATAAAGGTATTATACAGCTGTATGGAAGAATATATGTAAGAAGTGATATAGTAGTTTTTACTCGACCACCTAAGGTAATTGGAAAAGACTTGATGCCACTGAGAATCGAGCTGACATTTTGAAAGATTTTCACAATTTCTTTATTGCTCAGTCACTCATTATCATGATGCTTTTTACATTTCTTTCTTACAGTCAGAAGCTAAGTGGCATGGGCTGATCATTCCCACATTGTTTAGGGACATCCCCCTTTGGAGCAGATTTGTACTGCAAAGAGAGAACTGGACTTGTCAAAACTGAATTGGAGAGTAAGCTGAGAATTAAGTAGTAGGGATGATCAGAGATCCTGTGTTTTAAGTTTGTTGACAGAAACCTTTTTTCATTCATCAATGCAGATGTAGCGTAAGGTGTCACCTGAATATTGAGTACATAGTAATTATATTTCATCCAGTAATCACAGTCATGTTTTTACACCCTTGATTTTGAGGCTACTGTGCTAGTCATGCTCTGGAGTTGAAGTCTGCTTAATATTTATGGTAAGGGCTTGCTTTGGAGCTTAATTGTGTCTGATAATGAATCTTCTCTTTGGTTGAGTGCATGTAAATACAACACAGGAGGCAGTAGAAGTAGCCCACCCTGCTGCCGACACAAGCACAGCTCTCCAGCCTGGTTTGGAGCTCTTCTGTCAATAATGTATCCTTTCAAGGACACCTGATCAGATGCCTCAAGTTGTTCAATACACTGAATCAGAAACCTGCCAGAAATCTATAAAATGTGCTGTGCAGAGCTTATGAAATCCAGTTATTTTCTCCAAAAGCTGTCTCAAGGTGAAGTGTGGGTCAATACTGGGATGACCATGTTTAAAAGTGCCCTGAGTATCCCAACTGTTGCCACAGAGTTCATCATTGATTTAAGGTGGTACTTCAGGCAAAAAACCGCACTTTTTTCTGAGGAACCCAGAGCAAAGCATCACCAGTCAGGTTGCTGCACTTACCATCATCAACCAAGGGTGCTTGGGAGTGATGACAGATGACAAAGTGGTCTCCTACTAAAAAATAAACTTGTGTACCAGCAGAGAGAATCCTACACTAAACGAAGATTGTGTCTCTCAAGGAAATAGCAGCCTCATGTGCGAACAATTTGGCTCCCTGTAATAACCCAAACACCTCAGAACAGTTAGGACTGTGTTTTGTGTGATCTGATATTGGAATAGTCCATCCTGACTCTACACCTGACAAAATAAGTGCATCCCAGACCTTTTGTAAGTAGTGACCATTATTCCCCCCTGAGTGCAAGCAGAACTTTTCTTAAACGCAATTTCTAAGGAGAAAAAAGTGAGGGAACAGAAATCTTTCATACATATTAGCACAGAACAGTGAAATTCTCTCATCATAGGTAATTTTTGACTAAAATATGGTAATTACTGATTTCCAAAGGCTATATGTTGATTATTCTTTGTAAGTGAGGATTTGGGTTTTTTCCCTAGTGAAATAACAGTTGTTTCAATACTTTTATAGTGAATTGTAACATTAACTTGATTGGAGAGAGGATGCGTGTGTATAAATAATGTATTTTCCAGAACAAAATTGTTTGCAATTTTCATTGTAGCACCTGCATACTTGGATTTTTGTTCTAAAATTGACTCTGCAAAGCTGTACTTGATGCATAAATTAAGGAAAGAAGCCTTTTTCCATGTTTACTGAGGCTGTTCTTGATTTGCTGCTTTATATAAGAGGCAAAGGCATGCTGTTTAAGCAGGTCGTTTTCCTGAATGCTATCTGAAATTATTTTCTCTGAATTAAACTTTCTCATTAAGCCTTTTTGTAGTGAAAACAGAATTGTGAATAAGACTTTATTTAACTTAAGAAGATTTGTATTCCCACACAGTTGTCACTATAGTGCTTGAAATAGCTGACTCTTAGGTTTTGGTTTTCTTTGCCTTCCAAGCTCTTAAATATGTATGCCACTTAAACATGTTGTTTGCAAATTTTAAAATGACTGTGAGTGCTGCTCTGGCATTTTCAACCTTGTCACTGTGAATCTTGATAAAATACTGATTTTTGCTTTTGCTACTTGCCAGGAAAGAGTGTCCCAAATCCAAAGATTTCACTGGCAGCTTTGATTTATATGGGTTCAGTGTCTCATGTAGGATGATCCTATATTTGTGTGAATGCTGCACAAATGCAAAATCCTCAATCTAGCTTTTTAACTGAGACTTGTGTAAGCAACCATATTCACTTCTGGATGTGATGTCTGCACAGGTGAGTCTGGGCTCAGGATTATATATTTACTTAGCTTTGAATGATTTGGGAGTGAAATAAATGCCCAAACAGTAGACTTTTGTTGCCCTCAGTTCAGCAATCAACCATATTAAGCAAGAAATAGTGAATTGTACAGCAGTCAATGTTTCTACATGAGAAATTAAAAATAGTAGATTCATCTAGTATATAAGCCCAAGAAAAAACTTATTTACTCTGGCCCCAAATCGGCCACTGCAGCAGCAGTGTGAATTAAGGAATCTCATAACTCACAGAACAGAATACCTTTCATGGGACAGCCCATGTAATAGATGTCACCAGAGGCTGAGTGAGGACTTCTAAACTTTCTTTTTGAGGTCTGTGTGTCTCATATATGTAAAGAAGACCATAACTTGGGTACCATAATCAAAAGCCTGATGGTTAGTGGGCTTCTGTTTCTGGCTTAGATAATTATCTTTTTCTTTTTTTTTTTTTTTTTAATGTGTTTCTTTAAATTAATACATGAGATGAATAGAAATACTGGACTAATAAATATTCTGGAGTTGTTTATTTCCAGGATAAGAGAGAGGTTTCAAGCAGTTTTCTGCTTTCTTCTCTTATTATACAGCCTTGACATTGATGAGTTGCATTTGTTCACAGTGACAAGCTAACTTGATGAAGGCTAGCTGTCTACTTCTGGAAGCAGGATGAATAGGAAGTGTGCCTGAAATTTTTGGAAATGATAGATACCTGCCACTGAGTGGTAAATTCAGTTTGAAATGGCATTGTGGATAGAGCATACGCATTTTGATTTTGAAGTTAGTAATGCACAAAGTGCCTCCAAATACGTCTTGTGTCACTGGTTACAACAGATGTAAGAGGATTTTGCTCTAGTCAGATGGCACAAATCTGAAATAATTGTTCTCAGTTTGATGGAGTTGCACCTCAGCAAGTGCACTGCAGTTTTGCTGTAAAGTTATTGTTGCCCTCTGCTTCAGTGACCATTCTTTTGTGAGTTATGCTTTTCATATAAGGTCATCTAGAAAAGTGGACTCCATAAATATGACTTTACTGGTGCTTGAATATATGGAAGATGTTCATGGTAACGGGCAGTGGTATAGAATTATATGTTAAATTAAAAAAAAAAAATTCTCTAGTTGGTTTATTTAGGTCTAAGTAATTCCTTTTTTCCTTCTCCCTGACTTACCATCTAATTCAACTCTTAGTAAGAAACTATTTTTCCTCCTAAATTTCAATTAGTAAAGGTGCACTATTATATTAAATGCAAGTTCTAACTTTGATTTCTCAGTAATCCTGCTCTGCAAGTCAGGGTCCAGCTACCCGATAACCAACCTGGGCAATCAGATAATAAATCACTAAATCATCACGTTTTCCCCCGAGGCACATAGTGAGAAAGAGGGTGAACTACTTGGTATTCCAGTGCGTGCAGGGCAATTTAGGCTGAATGGGACAAAATCCATTTGTGCATTTGGGAACTTATTGGAGTGGAGAGTCCCCCTGGAGCTGCTGCATAAGGAGCATCTTTAGTGTGTTGGCAGTGAGAACTGTGCAGTGCCCTTCAGTTTGAGGGTGTGTTTGTGTGTGCGCTTGATAGCTGCAAACCTCAGCCCTTCGTTGTGTGTTTCACAGTGCTCAGTTTATTTTATAACACCTGGTGTAGATGTATTCATGTATTAGAGCTGCCTTTGGTGATTGAACAGGTCACCTCCCACACCTGAGAAAGGGCTACCCCGAATATTTAGGAGCAAGGCATGTGTTTAGCGGATGTTTCAATGAAAACGGTGAACAGGAAAATGCAAACACAGAGGAACTTTCAGAAATTGCTGTGCTTTGAAGCAAAACGTGGATTTTGGATGCAAGCAGAGGACAGACCCCTGCCCTACTGGCATGCTTTATAAGAGTTGTTAAAAGTGCATCTTTTTTTCACTAAGGCTTTGCCCTTCTGCATTTCCTCTGAAATGTAGAAAGCGAGAATGGTGCCTGAGCAGTGCCACAAATGGTCCAGAATGTACCCACATACTCCAGACTTTCAGTGGTACCTGTGCACCTTTTCATAGGGCTCAATTCTTTGAAGAATGGGCATTTTCTACAGTCTAGAGATGTCACATATTTTTTACTGCAGAAGACTGTATAAACTATGCATTTTCAGGGATATTTCCTAAAAAAATTCCGTTAGTTCTCTCTAGGATTGTAAAGGGACTCTGTGTAAATTCCCTCCAGTAAAATTTACCTTTCAGCCTCTCTGTTGAAGTTAGGGGCAATATACTCCAAATCTTGATCAGAATTTCATTGCATTACTACATTTTACTGCCTCATAAAGAATACAAAATTTTTCTTTCCTCAGTTCCACATCATGACTGCTTTCAGCAGTAATCCACGGTTAAAATATTAAATTAAAATACATAATTGCTGAGTGAAGTTTTTTATAGCATTTCAGAGACACCAGCTTGTTCAGGTAAGAGAGGCATAATGTACATTTTTGCCCAAACTCTTGCTAAGCATGTTGTAACTGTGGTTAGGACTCCTAAGGACGCCAGCTCCTTTTGCTTAGAAAAATTCAGAAGAATTAGAAAGGCAATAAGGATTAGTTACCTGTTAAAATTCCATGAAAAACCCATCTGTATCAGCAATGAATGCAAACAATTTATTGCTGGAAATTTGGAGTACTTTTGTTGTGTCAGTTAGGATGATGCTGACTTATGCATTCATAAGTGTGAACACTCACTGTAGGCTGTCTGATTTCTGCTGTATTCGGGTATTGTTCATCAGTCACTTCTGGCATGGAGATGGACCCTTCTCTCTGGGGCTTTCTGTGGCAGAGAAAGGTGTCTGACTGTAGCTCGTTGTTTTGCTCATCAGGTCTGTCACTGCTTTCAAATCCACTTGCAAAAATTCTCTCAGGAGGGGCTGTCCCTGTAATAGCAATGGACTGGATAAAAATTACTATTTTTACCTCCCTTCTATATCGAAAGACAGGATTTAAAATTTACAAGCTGATTGAGGAAGTGAAATAGCATTAGATTGAGTGTGATGTCACCAATACCTCAGTGTACATATGAGAATATGACATAAATGAAAAATTATAAACTCCCTTCAGTTTGATTCCACAAGGGTAACAAAATCTCACATGCTTTGGCAAAATGTTAGAGCAGCACTAATACTGAATGTCTTCTTTTCATTATCATATTTTCCACATTATATGTGGGAGATAAGTATCATGAAGGAGTTAACCCTCCCTCTTTCACTGGCCTCATGAAATCCTTAAAGCTCCTAAAATAAATTATTCAGCAGATTCCAGTATTTTTGGATTTAAATATAGATTATTTATTTCCTACTTCAGTAGGCACTGGGTATCAAGGCTGGTAGATCCCCAAGGAGGCTTGCTCAGAGTTGCAGCACTGAGCTCTCAGGTGTCTTTGATCTGAGCTGCCAACATTTTCAGTAAAAGAATCAAGCAGACTTAACCTAAAAATGAGACTTGTGAAGGTCCGAATGCCTGATAGGGAACCAGCAAACAACTAATTATTAACCAATCAACACAACCAAATACATCTTCTTCTGTAATACAGAAGTTTGTCTTCACTGGAGATAATTACTTTCCACTCAGGTCCACTTTTCAGTTCCTCTGCGTGTACAAGAAGCTGGAGGATTGTTGTTCTAAGTAGAACCAGGTGAAATTTCTGCAGTCATGATCAAATTTTGAATAAAATTATCCCAGTCTGAGTCACCTCAGAGGTGGGATCTGTTGTTCTCAGTATCACGGGACACTAAAGTTAAAATATGTATGTGCTATTCATATTGTGGGACAGTAGTGAACTTTTCACCCTTGTAACAGTACTGGAGATCTTTGGACATTCGTATTCTGCCAGAATAATTTAGCACAATTATAATTGTAATTGATGAAGTTAGTAATTTCTAATTGAAAAAAAAATAGGAAAAATAAAAGTGATTTATAACTTGAAATGTATTTGATTTTTTTTTAGGTAAAGTAATTTTATGATGGTGAATAAAATTCAGTAATTTAAAACCTGATTTCATTGTGTTAGGCCTTAGTAATAAACAGGAAGCCAGGAACAGTAAATATTTAATTGGCTTATCGATATCAAGTGAACATGGAGATTTTGCTGTATGGTATAATATTTCAGAGCACTTATTGAATTTTCTTTTTAGGAGGAAGAGTTTATGTTGAATTTCCGAGAAGTTTCCTTACTGGATTTTTAATACCTACTTTAGTAGGTAAAATGTTCCCTTCAGTGAAATACACAATAAATCAAGAAAGGTTGGTTCAACTGCTTGAGTGTGCTACAAGCACAGTAATCAAAGAAATAAGGATGTAATATTTCTGGTACTAGCAGTAATATTTCTTTTGAACCAGGACTACAATGCTTTGTGGTATTCCTTCTTTTCAGTAGTTTAAATACACTGCTGCCTCACTAGTGGGCTTTCTTCCAAGAATGAATTTTCAGAGTTAAGTATGATAGGGAAAAAAGCATCTCTTGCAATGTTATTTTTGTTTTTGAATACAGTCTTTTTGGCCAAAGTGTCTTCTTACCACCCTGCATTTGATACATGTGTAATGTTTGATTCTGGTCATAGCATTGAAGAAATAGAACTCCTGCTTTCCTAGGACTGTAAAGTCTTTGTTTTGCATTGAGACTTTTTCTTCAACCTGAAATATTTAATGGATGTGCACAGTAATGATAAGTGTTATTATTATCATAAGGCACTGAGATAAGTCACTGCTGTTGGTGTCTGTGTTAAACCTACCTGGGTTAAGTTTTATTTTTTAAAAACTGGAATGGAAAATCTCCAGCATTTAACATTGATAAAGATAGCTAGTCAAAACTTAGTATATATAGGTGCCTGGGAAAATATGGTGGTAATGGAGAGGGGTACAATTCCAGTAGCTGACTAACCCAGTACCAATTTCCAGAGGAAGTGTGAGCACTGAAATTTTAACAAAAAGAAAACAATATTTGAAGGTATTGATGAAAGAATGCTGTGCCCAGTTCAGATGGTTGGAATCACTTACCATCCATTTAATAAGCTCAGATGCTACCACAAATAATTGGGGGTTATTCTGAAAAAATTCAAAGGATTTAACCTGATTCTGATTTCTAACTCTTAGAAAAAAAATTGGTTTCTGTAATCAACAGCAAATTTATCTGATGGAGAAATTATGACCAGTTTTTTTATGAAAAATCGTTATATAATGGAACATTAGTTCATTAAAGAGATGGGGTAAAATCCTATGAACCTTGTCTGGGAGACATGGTAATTTTTCCAACCCCCTCCTTTAAAAGGTGGACAAGGTGGTAAGACTCCTTCTGAGACTGTAAGCTAAAATAAAACAGTGCTTGCTAACTGAGGCGAAAAATGGGACTAACTCTTCAATGGAAATATTCTGTTCTCATCCCCATTCACCTAGTGAAAATAAAGATCATATTTGAATTTATCTTTTGAATACTTCAGATTCACTTTTGAAACAGCATACATGATAAATTACAAATTTTTAGCCTAGAAAATGTTACCGTCTTGCTCTTCCACTTAAAAGCTTGGAGGTTGTTTTAATAGCTTAAATTACACTAACTTAAATATTCTGAAAGTTAGAATTAATTTTTCCTACATCCCCTGGAGGTCTGCAGTCAATTCTTAGGTCAGTTTCACTAAAAGAAATGGTATTTGATTACCATTAAATGTCACACCAGCCATGGTGCACTAATATGGGAAATATTCTGCTACATAACACTCCTGAGGAGATGATGTGGGAAGACTCACTAACCTGCTTCAGTGCTGCACTACGGCTGAGGAAGGAGCTCAACAATGAAACAAAACAGGTTCATGCAAGCTGTGAAATTTAGGTGCTGGAGTGCAATAGAGATAGTTTCTAGATGCAAAAATTCAGGTACTAAAAGCTTAAAGATACTAAATATTGACAGTAATTTTTGTAACTCTGCTGCCTGTTAATAGCTAAACAGTTACAGCTTAGTTTCTTGGTGCTGTTGTTGTTGCTGTTGTTTTGCATTGGTTATCTAATTAGAAAGGACAGTGTTCTCTAAATCAGAAGGTGCTGAATACTCAGTTTGAGATTAGGAAAATCACAGTTTACACCTGAACTGTCATCTTCCTGCAGTCTCAGTCACTTCATTCAAAACTCACCACTGATCAGTTCTCTTTCTGTGCTCTTACAATTTGGTAGCTGGGCTTAGCTTGGCTAAGTTCATGTCGTTACAAAATGTCACTTAGAGTATTTTGTTTTCTTTTATTGTTTTTTGTATAGAACTATATAAACATTCAGAAAACAAGAATTTCAAATAAAACCTTCTTACCACGGAACTCATGAGAGTCACAAATAGGAACTTTATGGGAATTGGCATAAGAGATGAGTAAATATTTCCTATGAGCAACCTTTGACTTATGTGTAATGTAATAGAAACATTTAACTAAAAATTACTAATTCCTAAAGTTGAGAGAAAAATTATTAAAAAGATATGAGCACTAAATGCTTGGATTGCTTCAAAGTATGCAAAACAGCATTTCCTAAACAGGTTTCTCATTCTGGATTCCCATTTAAAAACAGACCTTGGAAATGGTATTGATTGTCCGTGTAAAATGTCTAAAATTTTATAATAGAAAAAAAGCACTTCAGCTTTATGGAAAGTTCCTAAAAGATTCTGGAAATGCTTTTTTTTTAATGAGGGGAGTCTCTGTTTGTGGTACACCAATTGACATTATTTTGCAATGGGTGAGATTAGCACAGAAGACTGTCCTTGGTGAACACCTCTGTGAATTTTTAGTGCCACAATCACATGCTGAGCTGTGCAAACAGACATCCTTTACTTATATTTTATAAGGCTATTTTTACCTAGGGTCTTAGCAGGTGTTAGTATAGCTAATGCTGCTCTTATGTTTGATTTCACTGGATTTTCAAAAAGTTTAAACACTTTGTTATACAAAATCCCATTCCTTCCCTGAAATTACCTTAATTCATTGCCTTCTTGCTATGATAGTTTAATTGAGTGTAGGGTATAAAGCTAATTTACTTCTCTTTTGCCACCCTAATAGTTCTCATTTTCTTTATTGAAATAGTAATTACTGCCTTTAGATACAATAACTAGGAAATTACTTTTTCTAATAACTGAGGTTATCATATCATCATCATCATAGTAAAAATCATTGATGCACCAAAAAGAGTTTTGTGACTTCAAATTAGTTTAAAGTAGCTGATATTGCTGTAAAAAGTTCTATTTGTATGGTCATCATTTAACCTTTCTTCAACAGACTTCAATGTTCTTACGGGAGGTAAAAGACTGGGAAAATACAAGTTTACTTTTCTGTATTTTGCATACTATCTTTAGGTGTTAAGGAGTACATCCAATTCTTTTAAAATAGATTTGCTGTTTTCACAGAATTTATCCTTCTACCAAATATCTCTGAATAGTACAAGTTAAAGAAACAAAGATTTAGTGATCTAAACCAGATCCCTTCTGCAATTACATAAGTACGTGCCATAAAAGAAGGTTTAAGTGTTAAAAAAAGAACAGTGCAGTGTTGAGAATGGCTTAAGGTGATTATGTGAGGTCTATGTTAACTACTTTAAAAAATGAGAAAACTGACACTTTTAAAGTGTGTATCAGAAGAATTACTACATAAGCACTTACACGGTGGATATGTGAGCAATTAAAGCTGATGCAAAGAGTTTTTGATTGCTCATCTTCTGCAAATTGAGGGCACTATAAGTGGAATAGAAAATAAAATTGTGGCTTCTAGTGTATATAGAACATACAACTGAATTTTGCTCTTGCTCTTGCTTAAGTTATTCAGTGTAACTCATTTTTATTGACATGTTCATCAGACAAAATAAGCTATGAATGGGATTGTTTTCCTCCCTTCTGTTCTGTTGTCAGTGTTTAATTTACATGTAATAATTAAATGTTTTCTTTTAGAGGTCTATATGTCTTGGGGTAAGCCAGAAGGAGTCATTACACAGCCAGGTGGGAAAGGGCTGAGTGGGACAGGCTCCATGTGCCAGATCTGAAGAACTTTCTAGCACTGTACAAAACTAGGTGATGATAAAATTCTATAAATAATATAGAAAAAATTGTATTATCTATTATTGATTCTTTCCATGATTTCATTGGGGCGGAGTCCAAAAGACTTGGGTTTAGAGATATGTGTGGAATAAATAATAGGCTAGGACATATTCCTACATCTGGCATCCTGTGCATGCTCTTCTCTACAATGTCAGCCATGAATTTTCACAGGAAAGCTGCGCAATGTGGTGCCATTTAATCTAATAATTATAGAGAGTTAGCAACCATTGTTAATGGTTATTCCTCTTACTTGGCAGAGCGAGGTCACTTGACTGATATTTAGGCACTACTTGAACAATAGCTGTATTATTAACAGGAACAGCAATGTCCCATTGGGGAGCTGGAATATGTCTCATTATTGAAATTATTCATAATGTAAAATTAACAAAAAAACCCCACCAAAATCCAAAAAACAGCAACAACAAAAAAACCACCCTCTCTGAATTTTCTAAGCGGTGAAAGAGATTTGGGGGTTTTTTTCCCTCCCAAGATCAGATTTTTTTTTCACTTTTAAATTAATCTCAGTCATGAGTTGTTGTTTCTTTTGTGGTCAGTTGCTGGTGTGACCTTTGAGGTCTGTATGCTGTGGCTGTGAGTCTCTGTGCATCTCCAATTTAACGTTTGCATCTCTAGGAGCTGCTGTCGCAGTTGCAATGTGAACCCAGTCCATGTGTCCTCTGAGCCTGAATCCTCTAGTCCCTGTCACCTGATGGGCACAGATTGAAGGATCCTCTATGCCAGGAATGGAGCAGTCAGCACCTCCAGCTGTGGCTGCTAATGCTCTGTCAGTGCCTTGTATCTCTCACTTATCAGAAGACCCAGCTTGAGACAGGACAGCACTGGGCCCATGGGTCCAAGCCTGTGTCACGATATCGATCTGCAATGGTTGTGCTTTGTCCCAGAAGTTGGTGGATTTTAGTGGCAGGGAGCTGGTCTATCTAAGGCATATTTGAATGGAGGTAGTGTGGTCCGTGAGCTTTTATAAAACACAAATTCCTTTGGATGTTGCTTTGTACCAGGCACCCAAAATTAGACTCTCTTTGTATGTGGCAAGATTAATATAACTGCACAAAAGATTACAGAGTGGTTTTATTGTCGCATGGCCACCTAAGACCCAACTTGTTTCTGTGTTGTGGTCTCTTACAAAACAACAAAAGAACATAAAATCACAGTATATGTCTTCTTCCTTATACCATTTCATCTCTTTGGAGACATAAATTCAATATTATGATCTATAATTGCAATATAGCTTCTCAGGACTTAAATTGATCATAATCAATGATTTGCACAGAGTGGTGAACTGTTATCCATTGCAATTTTGTGATATAATTTTAAATATTAAAGTGTACGTGGAATTGCTTGTCCTCATATTTTTGTATTTTTGCTCTAAATTCTGGCCTCTCTATTCTTTCTACCATTTCCTGCAGCAGTGCACACATCAGTACCAGTGGTAGAAAAGAAATTGTGATTCTACCACATGCTTCCCAGGAGCTTTGGCTTAGTTGATGCTGGAAGTGTATTTCTTTTCTATTGTGCAAGGCCAGTCTCTCTTCTTTTAGTGGTAAAAGACACCAAATGCTCTGTGCTGCTTTTTGCCTAGCATATTGGCTAGAAAATATGACACAGCTCAGCTCGCAGATTTCCCCGTAATAAACTATATGTTTTCAGCACTTCCTAAGTGAAGAAGATGGCAATATCTTTGAATCAAAGGCACTGCAAATAGAGAGGTCTTTCCCTGAAGACATACGTATCAAATATTTAAAATGGAATGGGAACAGACAGTAAAGAGACTCCCATCTGAAACATTTTGCGAGAAGCATGGTTTACTTCTCTAAAGAACATTGCACTGTGTATCACAGAGACAAGCTAGAGCTTGTGCTGTAATGACTGGAAATAGTAAAATATCACCAGGGTGATTTATCCATGGCGTAACTCTCTTGACTTCAAGCAGCCTTATGTATTTTGCACCAAAGCCCTAATTTGCCAGAAAGAAAAGAGTGCACCTGGTGACAGTTATTTTATTCCAGTATAGCGGTGGCTTCAGGATGTAAATAATAATGGCCAGGATGAAAGAACGAAGCTTTGATTCTGCTCATTTTAAATAACAACAGAGCAGCTGACTGCATGCACAATGTAGTCCCTGCTATGAGATTTAGCCAGTAAGAACATTCGTGACTTTATTAGGCACCTTTAATAAAAAGCAAACAAAGATGTCTGGTGTCTGCACATTGTTCCAGAGGTGCTTCAGCAGAGCTGGTGTGTCAGAACCCTATAGAGCTCTGAGTGGGCAGAGTTTTCAGCTCTCTTGAGGCCTGGACAAGGCTCTCTGAGGAGCTGCAGAAATAAAAAGCTTGAAACACTTCCTCATTCATTTGAATGTGTGTTGGATTAAGTCTTAGTAGCTCAAAAAGTATTTTTCCCCCACATTAATACACTGCAAAATCCATGTTCTGCAGGACATAGTTTTGTAATTTAACCAGCATTATTACTGTCTTATTACTACTTATTACATCTATTACTGGATGTGGGAAAATAAATCAGCAACTCATGCTTACTTCTGAGCGTACTGATGATCTGGTGATGTATAGCTGCTCTGAAGTAAAAACTCTGACTTCTTGTCATGCTTTTACTGCTGTTTACCTGAATGTACATGTATGATTTGACAGATCCATCTGCTTTTAAACTTGGTGGGCTGATCTGTTTTTAGACTGGGATTTCTGATGATGAGAGCAGTTACAGTGTTGCTTTATCAGTATTCTTACTAACTCATAATTGCTCTAGACATGCCAATCAAGCTCTATCCTCTCTTGTGCTAAGCAGGAAACAGACTCTGACCAGCATTTTTAACCAGCTAAGGGAGCTTTTGAGGTTGACTTACCTTTTGAAAAAAACATGAATGATCCGTAGGGCCAGAGAGAACACAACAGGGATCTTAACACCGTAGTCTAACATTCACCTGGAAATGTGATTTCCTGGGTAGTAGCTGTGCATATTTCATTCAGGTCCTCAGCAAGCACATCTGCCTTGGAAGGTAGTCCTGTCTGCAGGAGGTTGGACTAGATGACCTCGACAGGTCCCCTCCAATCTAAATTATCCTGTGATTTTGTGATTTCATATTTAAAGACTTGTTACATTAGATTATTCTCTAACTCATTGTGTTGGTGCTCTGGCCTGAGTTGCTGGACTGTCCAACACAGCTAAAACTGTTAACAGCTAAGGATGTACACTGCAAGAGTAGAAATAATTGATTTGATACTAAAGGTTCTCAGTCTTACCTGCATGTTCTACATAAGCAAACAGGTTTTAAGTGTTCAAAAATGGTAAAATCCTGAAAATTCCTTTAAATATTTACGTTGAAAATATGATGGTACTAAATGATACATCCTTTAAAGGCCAAGGCACCGTTCAGTGTTTAGCAGAGTGTATCTTTGAAGCTGCCAGACTAAACATTTGAGCTATGGTGCAGCCTCCTTTGCCTCTGAAGTACAAAAGAGGATGTCAAGAAATAAGGGCAAATCAATCTCAGTCATGGGCTAAGTGGAAAGTCTGGAGCAAGAAATCCTGCTTCTGAGATTTGGCTGCAAAACACACAGATAAATATTTCACCTGCTGTGGCTGTACAGACAGGAAAGAAATGATAAAGCTGGCATGTTATATCATCAAACACAATATTCTTTATGATTCTATTCCTGACTTTTTTTCCCCACAGGGAAGTTTTCATGAGGTAAGGGCATGAACTCAAACCACTTGGAAAGTGTACAAACTGACCTTTAATCACTAAAGATAATGGGATATAAAATCTACATTTGTATTAGGATTGTTGCACTGGCAGAAAAAAGGAATCTCTTTCTAGCTTATGTCCTTTAAAATGTTATAACCAGCTTTAGTGCTACTGCTGTGTCAAAGATGAAGGAACATGGTTTAATGTTAATGAAAAGCTGGACTTTAGGTATTCCCCAGATAACTATTCTGAGAATTTCAACTGTATTAAAAATCAAAGCAGTTTTAGGTGAATTTACTATTGAATCTCACTGTTTCCTTCAGTTCTAAATTTTAAAGAAAGAATCTTATTAAAAAAAAGAAATTTCCCATGTTTGTCTCAGTCGAAGTGGACTTGCCCTGTGTGCTGCTCCTGTGGATTTCTCTTCCACAGTGTACTGCAGCCACTGCTTAATTTTTGTCTCTAATTGTTTTGCAAAACGTTTTTTTGTTGTGACACACAAGAAGTGAGTCGAATGGCAATGGCTAGGGTGAGCCTCAGCTTGGTCTACAATTTATTGAGTTACAAAAATAAAAATCTGCAAATTATAGGGAAATAATTGGAGTGATCAAAGGCTTGATATGATGCCCGCTCAAGCAGTGGGAATCTCCCTGCTGATTCCTCAGTTTTTGATCAGGCTCCTCAATTGCATTTTTATTATCTTTACAGTTGTTACACTCCCTTGTCATGGCATGTTTAATATTAGATCTGTGATCTCTTGTGGTGAAAGGTGACCATGTCTTCCTTTGCTTCTTCTGTAGCAAATAGGATTGTTCCTCAGTCTTGACTAACAAATTTAGGTCCTACAGGAATACAAATAAAAATAATAACAACAACAATAATAATTCAATTAATATGGTTTTATGCATTCAAGTGTGCTTGTTCACATGTCTGCTACAAATACTTTAAGCTTGTATCTGTACCTTGTATGAAGCTAATGCAATTGTGTGTTGAAACAGGAGGCTGATCCTATGAACTTGTGTTTATCCTTAGGAATATAATTCATGTCATTCAACTTCATCCGCTTCCACAGCTCCGTTAAATATAATCAGAAGCTGTTGACAGGGATTCAGCAAGTGGTATCTGAAATTAAGCCATGTAACCAGTCTTAGCACAGACTTGCCAAGGGTTGGAGTTGTACATTTTCCAATTTGGGTATGAATGTTGTCATGGGAATGGATTAATGTCCTGCCATTTTCTGTCCTTGTTACAATCTTTTTTTTTCCCCAAGAATGTCATATCAGAATTTTAATGTCTTGTATAATCTGTGAATTATATCATTGTGCTCTACTGCTTTGACCTTTTCTACATACTCTAATTTGATAGAGTAGCCATTCCACTGCTCTCTTTTTTAACTGCTTTATTATCCCATGGGGAATGTGTAGTTTGGGCAGACATTCAGAATGCACTTCACTCTCATTTCGACGTTGACTGTCTGCCTTTTCATTGCTTTACAGGGCTGTTACTCAGGCTTCATATGCATTAATTGGTACCTAAAAGGGAAGTAGGCTTATCAAGGAATGTTATAAAGAGAGGAGCTTGGAAGGAATGATGTGTATCAGAATACTGAGAAGTCAAAATAGAGTTGCATAATGTATTTCTTAAAGTAGTGTAACTGTATGTATTCCCAGATGACACAGAATTAATTTGTACTATGACAAAGGTGATATCAAAGTGGAAAAAGAAATAATTTCCACCAGCTCTTACTATGGCCTTCCAAAGGATACAGGCATAATATTCCAATGTTATCAATGCCACATCTGTGGCTGAATGGGACAAAAATGTTAAAACTGTAAGAAAAATTGTTTAATTTCACACTTTTCTTTTGAAGGTTCATGAGGAGAGCGAATGATTTCGCTTTCTCTGATGCCCTCATACAGTTTTGCCAGTCTGCTGTGCAAATGGTTGTTCTTTGGCATGTGTCAAAAGTCCTTTAGGTGTAATTTGTCCTCCTATTCTGTCAGATTTACTCTGGCTTATTTACTGAATGCAGGTTTCATGAGCTTTTGTAATGAATGTACTCTCTGAAACTGAGTAAAATAATAGAATTCACTGTGACAGAATTGTGGTTTAAAAAGAAGAATCAGCTATGGCTAAGGAGAAACTACTTTTGTGTAGCAGAGAGAGATTCTGAGTGCAAGTTACTTGAAATGTACTTTTAAATGTTTATCAGAGGAGGTGCCTCTCACTGTGCTTTGATCGCTTAAAACTCATGAAACTTGAAATTTCAAGTTTTAAATTATAAGGAAAAAGTATCTATATACTATTGACATTAAACCAAGATATTTCAAAATTTGGGAATGTATTTCTGACTCCTCACCCTGCTTTGACACAGCAAATGTTTTTAATAGAAACAAAAATATTCTTAATACAGAGAAAAGTCTCCCTTTTACATCCGTTGCTGAGTGACCTTTCTAAAGTTTCAGCCTCTAGGCATTGCCATTGACCAATGCCTCTGCACTCCAAACACAGATAACAATCCCTGTGTTTCCATGTTTCCTAAGGGTTGATGCTTACAGACACAGAAGGTTTGAAAAAGCAAGAACGCCCTTGATGGATGCATAAAAACTTTCCCTGCAGTCACTGTGACTCTTCCCATTGATTTGACTGGGAGTTTTGTTCAGCACTGTGGTTTGCAGAGACCAAACCTGGGGGAGGAAAGGCTTGGTTTGTTACTTACAAATAGAAAACAAAAAATTTATGCCATGACTAAGAAGGCATCTTACATCCTTCTTTCATCTTTTTGTCTTTCGTTCAGTTCTTAGTATTTATGTTAAAAAAAAAAGGATTTTTAGGAGCTTGTCTGATTTCAGTTATTATTTTTTTAAGGTATTCCCTCTCTTTATTGCTATCCATTTTCCTCATCTTTTGATTTGCTAACCAACCAGTTTCTTTCTCAAAACTTCCCTAGAAGATTGTCTTTTACTATAATGTGCTATAATCACCCATCTTAGGGATAGACTGCAGAAGGCACAATAGCTCCAAAAACAGACAGACAATTGGTGCTTATTTTCAGCCAATTTTCATTTATGTGATTTTTCTTTTTTTTCCCTCTTCTTTCAAATGCCCGTGAGTAACTACTTGACTCTTTGAAGGTCTCTCTGATGTGACTCTGCCTTAGGAAGATGACTCATTGTTCTGACCTTCAGCTCTCTCTTCTCATTTTGATGAGGCAACTTTCCATTTTGTAAAACAGAAAGCTGTTTTCACTTGCAAAATCATTTTATTGTGCCAGTCAAATTGCACAAGTCATAGCAGGATGAATCTCTGTGATTTCCCATGAAGGCTCAGGGTACATTTAAAGAATCATGCTTTGTGTGCTTGTGTATTGCATTCTTCTCGTTTGTTTTTTGAGAACCAACCAACTCAAAACATTTGCAACACAAATCCTCTCTTTGTTTGTTTTGGTTTTGTGTTTTTTCATTAACTAGTTGAGTAATTTTGGTGCAGATGGCTCTTAGAGAGTCCTCACCATGCACAAGCATTTCCCTTTGGTAAGAATCAGGTGTTCTGGCAAGTAGACATGCAAGGTTTTCTTGATTTAAAATTAAAGGAAAATTCATTTAATATTTTAAGAATGGTCCTTTTCTTTGATGGAGCCTACTAGAAAGCACACAGTGGATTCTCTAAAATTGCTAATGTTAAATGTATGTGTTATTGCACTGAAATTCTAGCAAAGAAAGAAAAATGTTTATTAGAATAAACTTCTTACGAATTTGGAACAAAAGCATCCATCCTCATAGTTCTATTTCAAGAAAAGTTTCTTAGAGGCTTCTGTGCTTCCTAATGTTTTTGTTTCCCAAAGGCCTTGGAAAAACATATTTAAGTCTCCATTGCTATTTTAAACTTTACAGAAATAAATAAGCAATATTACTTTACACTGATCCTTTTAAGCTTTCCATAATTATGGGCTTACCATTCTCCTAATAAAAACATCTAAATTATAAAATTTTTATAGTGGGTGCCATTGCCAGTACAATGTGGTTTTTTTTGTATTAAGTGCTAACAAATTTTGTGCTGTCTTATCAGAGTCATATCTCTGTCAGTGCACATAAGTAAATGTACTTGACTTTGTTTTTGGTCATCTTTATCTAGGAAACGCCTGAATTATGCTGAATTGTTTGAGCAGACTTCAGGTATTTTTCTATATGGAGAAAAGATGGAAAAGAGTAAGGACATCTAATTGGCAGCAACCAATACTCTGGCCTGTGATGTGACTCCAAGCCAGAATAACACCAATAACAAGTCAGTTCTATTTGAAGATTTCAATAAGACTTTAGCTTTGTGCAGTGTCCATATAAAGTGGTATCAGTTGTGGGGGTTTTTTTGGCAAGGGGGAAGCAGAGTATTGGCTGGGTGATGTTCAGATGACAGAAATTCATACCTGGTTCAAGGTGAGGTGTGATGAGGAATTAAGTTTTTTCTCAGAGAGGATTCCATGAGCTGAGTGTGTTGAGTCAGTGTCATCCCTGCGTGCACAGCCCGTGTCCTGCGGGTTGTCTCAGCCTGTGCATTGCGTTTGCACGGCCACATCTATTTCCCACAGGAGGAACCTCTTCTCTTCTTTCTCCTCTTCTCCCCTCTCTACTTCTCTCCACTTTTGAATAGGAGTGCTGAGTTTTTAATTAGGATGTAGTTCTGAAGAGAGACAAACATAAGTAGCAAATTTTATTTTTTAAGTCATCTTTACTGTTCTTTTTGATTGTTTACAAAATCTCCAATACTGGCTTGTTTCCCCTCTTATTTTCCTTCTTTGCCTTCCTCATAGGCATTTTATTAGCTGTATGATAGGTAATAAATACAAATAAATACAAATGCAGACGCCTTTCTTCGTCAGAGACACAGTATTCCAGTCCTTCAAGTTTATGAAGCTAATTTTAAACTGGCTGTTTTGTTTTTATGCTTATATTGCCCTTATTTATAGTTCTCCTGAGACCTATGTAATAGGCACCTAGAATGATGAAACTGTTAAAATTTTCAGACAATTCTTCTCATAAGCTTAGATTTACTGTTGGCTCATGTTCCTGATAGAATCAGCACTGCTGTTATTTGAGTGCAGTTTATAATTTCTAAAGCTTGGGGGAAAACTGGAAGATTACAAGAAACAGAAAATGTATCAATTATTCCATGCGTATGTTTTCTCCAACGAATTGAAGGTCCAAGTTTTCATCACAGAACAAAATCAGAATACTACTTAATGAAGGAGGAATTAAGTTACAAAGAAATACAAAGTCACTAGTGTGATAAATAACACTTCAAATAATTTATTAGAGATACCTCTTAAATTGGGCTAAAGGCGTATCTTGAAAAGGTTTTTAGAAGAATATGTTATTTGTTGAAAACTTCCATAACAAAAGGGTTGTCTGTCCTTTATGCCTCTTCAGTGTTGACTGTTTTAATTTTCATTGTCTATAGCATATTTGGATTCCTTAACTTTTTAAAAAGTAACTGTGTGAGAAACTCATTTTAGATGCCTTTCTAGTTTAAAAACATTGTTCTCTTATGCTTTAATAACTGTTGGTGGTAATTTATTTGTTATTTGCGTATAGACCCTCTGGATTTGGTAGTTTATGAATGTTTTAAAAGTTAAATGGATCGATTTTATCTTTTTTATCCCATAATTTTAATTAGATGATACGAACTCCCTTCCATCTATGAACCATAATCTTCCCACACGCTGGGTTTTCTTCTGTTTCCTCAGTTCAGGAGTATAAATCCAGATGCTACCATAGACCATATAATTAAAACCTGACTTAATGATCATTGCCTTTCATACCCAGATGACAGCACATTAGGAGAAGATTGATCATCTTTCTACTTTAAGTCCTTCCTTCCCCTTCAAACCCTTCAGCTGGTGACACTGTTTGAATAACAGTCACCCCCTCCCAGAAGGAGATTGTAGCTCCCCTGTTTTCTCTGCCAGTAATATCCCTGTACCTGTATCCTTGACCAGTTTAGTACCAGGGAAAGCATCAGCTGTGCAGCCACTCTTCCCTTCTCTAGTATGTTCACTGATGTGAGTTGTTAGACTGTTAAACTGTTTTGACCTGGCACAAAATACTGTGTCTAGTGTCCTACCCCTTTGGAGCTCTGAAGAAGAACATCTTTGTGTTCCTGCAGTGGATTTTACCGCTTATCTCTAAAACCCTTCAATTTCCACAGCATCCCTAGCACGGTTTTCTAAGGAGCTAAGACACATATGGTTGCACTCTGTGTCCTATACTCCCAAAGCTTCTAAACCTGTCAGCTAATTCTGTCCAGATTTGACAGAAGTCTTGATGGCATTTAATCCCCATTACGCTCATCTCAACCTGGGTGAACACCAAAATGCTCGGGCTGTACCATTACAGGGTAGTCAGAACGCCAGCAGCATCTCCCCTTGGAGACTGTGCGAGCCTTGCAGCAAAATCAGACTTTTCCTATTGGAATTTCTAACTGAACTAAGAGTTATCCTGAGCTGAATCCTTACCTCTTCCTAAAGATACATTGCCTTGAGAAACTGTAAGGACAAGATCTGTCTCTCGTCTTTGTCCAAATTATCTCAAGGAAGGGGATTTCTTTGGGATTTAGTTACAGTCAAACAACAATCTTGGGTAGAACTCCTGGTGCCTGGGTATCTCATTAGGTGATTCTCACCTGTCACAGGATATTTGCTTCCAATGTTTCCTTACTTCTGGAATGGAAGACCATCTTTGATTGCCATTGATTTCGGTAGGAACAAGGTTTCAATCTTAAAGTAATATAAGAAAAGTGTTTGCAAGGGTAGAGAAAGAATGTTGGAAAATCTTGGGATGTTTTTACATGTTATTTCATGACAACCTTCATGAAAATTGCTTATCTGACAACCAGATTATTTTTCCTAACAGACAAAAATCTCCATAAGAATCTGAAAATATGTGCAAAGTGGATGGACCCTCTCCCTGGTGTCCTGTTATATCGAGGTTTCTGTGCAAAAGTTTTCACCCACAACCATAGGAACTCCTGCAAAATGTTGGGAACAGAGCTCTCATATTTTTCTAGTAAATTGCTATCTGTCTACTATGTATTTTTTTAAAGAATATATATTTTTCATTCTTCCTGCTGTGAAACTAACCCTATTTAAAATCTGTAGGAAAGGAGGGGAATTGGAGCAGATGGCAGGTAATTTTGAAGATAATAAAGTCCCTTTGATTTTTCCTGGATTATTTAGCTGTCTCTGATTAGATATGTTCTATTTGGATTTAGGAAACTATTTGTGCTTTGTTAAATAATTGCTTGATCACAGCCCAGAGATGTAACTTTTAATGTTTCCTTTGGTGCAATTACAGTTGAAATGGAGGTCACTTGGTTTACATGAAAGCTGAGAGGTAAAAAACCCCTACAGTTAGAGACAGTAATTACTGTAAACTGCTAATATCCTGCAAGAATGTTGGAAGTCACCCTGAGTATGCAAAAAAACCATTTCAAAATGTTTTCGTCTAATGCATTGCTATGTTCCTCCTATCAGTACTGACCTATAACAGATGTCAGCTATGGTTGCACAGATATTTGTAGGACTAATACTGCTGCTGGACCTGTGATTAGTTTTGTGTCTGGTAACAGCTGTGGAAAAAAATAATCAATGAGTATTTTTGTTTTGCACCTGATGACTTTGTAATTTCTGGGGTTCCAAGCAGTAATGGTGGTTGTTGATCTTAAACCATTTTCATTCAAAAGAAGCTTAAAAATAGCTAAAATACAGTAATTCCTCTGGTTTTGGTTCAAATAATGCCCATTTTTTGTGCAAGGTTAAAAAGAGAACCATTGCAAAGGGAGAAACTCCAGTTTCCAGTGAAATTTGGTTGTCAAGCTACCTCTGCTCTTTTATAAAAGGTATTCCAAAAAGAAGGATGACTTTCTGGGGACTGTCTGTACCTTTTTAAGGCACTGTCCTAACGCAAGGAGATCTGAGTGCAGCATGTAACTTTGGAAAGGTTTGGGTACGGTGTAACGTGTTTTAGACCACAGTGGGTGTAACGTTTTAGCTCACAGTCTGACCTTACCTATCAAGCTTTTTTACCTTCTTCAGGAGTCTCCTAAATAGCACTATTTGTAGAATGCCTAATGTGTTTGAGCAGTGCCTTACCCGATGGGCTAATATCTACATTAACCTGTGCAACATAATAAAAGTAGTAACATAAGTCATATAGCAAACCATTAGAAGATATGACTTATATGGATGAAACAATTTCCTCCTGTGTAATTGAAATTCAGGCTCTATAAAGTCAGAAGCAATACACCCTCTTTGCAGAGCTGTAGTATCACTGTTATTGCCATTCTTATAATTTGAATTAATCATATGCTTCCTTACTTGCAGTTTAGTTCTTGCTCAGGCTCTTAAAGTGCCTTTTTCTTCTCTGAGCAAAGACAGTGGGGAACAGTTTGAAGGTAAAACAGAAATTCTCTTGGAGTGGGGTACAATTGGGTTTCTTGGACATTGCCTTGCAGTTCCTTTTGACAGTCCTTTTACGTTTTTGCATGTCTGCCATGAGTCTGATGTAAGGAAAACAATCCTTTCTATCCAGGATAATTCATTACTACCGTGGGGAGTTACATTGAAAAAATCCTGTCTTTTCCTCCCATGATGTACATCTAAAAAGGAAATGGTTGTAATTTGAGGGAGTGGCGACCATCATTTGCTCAGTGGCTGTTCTGATGGGGCCACAGAAATGTCTCATGGATGTTTGGATAGCCATGAGTGTTGCAATTTATTAGAAAAATCAACCAGAAGAGATGTCAGGGGCTTACTCTTAACATTGCTTTGATTTCATGAGAAGTCTGCTGGAGGAACTGAGTGTAAATAATCAAATTCTAACAATGCCAAACTCCTCCCTCTGTAAGAGACAGAGCACTGAGCTCACATCTGGTAGCAATGACACTTACAAGATGTACTTTATAGGCTGAGACCTTCACTATTGGCCATGTGGGAAGAAATTAGTAATTTAAAATGCTTTAGCTTCTTGACTGTTGATAAGCGGAGTGCTAGATATGGAGAGCTACATTTTCTGTCCTGTCAGATGGAGCTGGGCACTGTCATGGTTCTGTAGAGACAGGAATTGTGTTCCCTGCGGATTTACCAGATGAGAAGGGCTCTGAAATGCATTCACAGCATTCTGCTGCAGCCTTTATCCAAAGTCCTGCTCTGGTTATATGAGAAGTCCTGTCCCTGTGTGGAATTATGAGCTCTATACTCACCTGCACCTCTTGTCAGAGGTTATGTTTTGAAGACTCCTTTTGGAAAAGTTTGATAAGTAGAAAATACCTGGCCCCCATCCCAAGTTCTAAGCATTAAAATCCCATGAGCTGTTTGTGTAATGACCAGTTCGAGTTAAACATGTTCCCTTTTTTCCCATTTTGAATGTATTTTGTTAGGAATCAGTCATGGGAAAGGTGTGCAATGCCATGCACATAATGTGAATGTGTATTTACCATGATGATGTGCTGTCCTCTCTCTTCAAGTAATGAGTTATTCATGGATTTGTTGCACAACTGAGCATGGATTTTTCATTTTCCTCTAAGAAGGAAATTGAAATTGTGTTAATTTGTACTGTTTTAAACCACTGCTTAAATTAACAACAGTTGGTGGGAGTGGTGTAACAACAGTTTGAAGATGATGAAATCAATCCCCCTGGGTATTCTGGCTGATTGTGGGGACTTTTAAACTGCTTAATCTCTATTCTATATTCTTTCTTTTTTTTTTCCCGTTCTAAAGTGAGGCATCCAATAATTGGCACTGTGGAAGAGCTCTGTTTCTCTGATGAGGATTTTCCAACAGTTATTATAGGCTTTTGATACCCACTGAATATTTGTGTACCTACTTAAATACACAAGCATTCACTTATGTTTTTCATTATTTTCACAAGTTAAAAAATCTCACTCAAAAATACCGTAGGTTCTCCCAGATAAAATATTATCTATATGAAGAAGCAGTACAGAATAGAACTGCAAAAGGGGCATAAGAACTTTGCAATGTGCAGTGACACATCCCTTAATGTAATCAGCCTGTGGTTTGTTAAGTGTCCTGAGTTTCACTGGCTCCTTTCTTTCTGATCTCAGTCTTTCAGATACTGTGATAACATCTGAAGAATTTGTTGAAGCATGTCAGAGCCTCATCTCCTTTTCATACCTTCCTAAAGTTCCTTGGATCAAATTAAAATAGAATCTGGGAGAACATTAGAGGCTCAGGAAGAAATCTGTTGGCTCATTTAAGCCTATTGATTTCCCCTGCTTTAAAAGTAGTTTTGATTTGGAATTTTGGAGGTTGTTTAGGTTGTTTTTCGTTTCTTTGTTTGTTCATTTTTTTTTTCAGTCCTTGTTATTTTTGTTTTCTTTAATAGTACGAATTCAGAGCAGAGGAACTCAAAAAAACCCCCCAGAAGCCTGTTTGTCACTTTTGGGACCAGATGTTCACTTGAGTTTCAAAGCATTTAATACATTCCTTGCAAATGTTAGTTAAGACAGAAGACTGCTTTGAATTAAACAGGTTTTCAGACTGCTGCTGTTTGTAGCCCTGCTGGTGATAAATGATGGGAACAGTGTTTGATAAAAATATCAGAGAACTAATTTATGGATTTCTGCTAGATTCCAATGAGGTGGAGAGCTATTTAGACTTAGTGGGAATAATAGAATCAGATCTTTGTTTATTCACAAACAGTTACTTGAAGGTCAGTCCTTGGGGACCTGGTGATACCATTCCTCAAACAACAGCTGTAGTTAAAAATATTGTGTATATTTGTAGTAATACAGTAACTATTATTGCTTCAGAAATTATTAAGAAGCATAAAAATCCAGAATATTGTCAGGAAATGCAGATCTTAAACATTACAGGAACTGGAGTCCATTTTCCTTCCTAGAGAAAAGGGAGGAATTAATTTTCCTTTTGTTGATCCACATAAATTTTCTTGGCAGGTTATTATGGCCCCTTCAGAACCACTGCATGTCCCCCAAAGCGCTGTCCTGTAGTGGCATAACACTGCACAACCTTTAAGTCACTTTGGCAGCACAAAGGAATGACAAAGTGTGCCAGGACAGTGCCCAGGACACTTTTATGGTAGATGTGCCCTTGCCTGGAAGGGCTGCACTGGTGCCTGTTTGCAGCTGCTGCAGCAGGACTGAGCTCTCCATCATCCTGCTGCACTCCCCAGGGGCCTGGGCTGGTATTTGGTGCAGAACTGGGGGAAAAATAGAAGTAAATTAGAAAAATATGGAATATATATGGGCGCTTTAATCCAAAATGCCCCATCTTTATATCCTTGTTAAACACCTGTAATTATCCAGTCCAGGTTTATGAGCAATCACTGGACCAGGCAATCCAGATCAGGATTTTTAAGGCAGCTGCTGCATGAATGTTTTATTTTGTTCCTTTTCTTGCATAGAACTGAAACTACTTGATTTGGTGACCACTGCCAGGTTTTCTCTAGGAAATTCTCTTTATTTCAAATGGTCTATACTGGTATTTATAGGTGAGGATTTTCATTCAATCATTGACATCTTGGTGAAACTCAAAGCAGCCGCGGTGTGATAAATGTGGAATCTTGGGTGTCCATAGCTGTTGCCCTATAATAAACAAAATACACATCCCAAATTCTTACAGTGTACTGAGCAGTTGGGGAGTGTGCAGAGATCTGCAAAGTGCAGCAACAGCACCAAAGTGAATTAAAGATGGTTAATTTTAAGTAAGTTTTACATGGTTGCATTGATTAGTTTCATTCACCTAAATCACAGGCAAAAAACCCAAACAAACCAAACCACCAGCCATTTTCTGCTTAAGTGCAATAAATAAATATTTATTTCGCTTTTATTTAGAATGCCTGATGTTCAGTCTAGAAAAATTGTCTACCAAGAGATCAGTCAAATGCAGACAGGACACCAAGAAAATAAGTTGATATTGGAGAACAGGACAGTAGGAGTTTTACTTTCTCTGGCTCTCTAGGTTTAGAGTTAATCTGTGAAATTATAACTTTCTACATTAATTAGGCTGCTGTCTAGAGCTGTGTCGTGAAATTTGCAGAGCAATTGAAGTTAATGAGTTTTCTCCCAAATGCAGCTGTGTCCTCCTTCACACTGCCATTGATACAGTGCCACGAGCAGGCACTGGAATCAGGGAATTATTTTCTAGTAAAGGAGTAATGGCAGGTGCTTACATATAAAATATGTGATACATGTATGTATATATTTACATGTGCACTGAAATGACTATTTTTATATATCTATGTTTTTAAGCATTTTCCAGTACTAGTTTATATATAACTGTGAACACCTGCACAGTGAATCAGAGAAAGGGACATTTCATTCATTCAGTAGCTGCACACAAGTAATAAAGCAATTTTGAAGGTCAATAATTGGGATTATGTAGATCCTGATTTTCCTTCTGGCCTCATCACTGCTGTACTCTTGTTACAACTATAGAGCTTGTGCTAAAATACAAAAACTGCCTTAGCAAAATGTTTCAGAAGATACCACAATTTAATCTGTGAATTTAATCATGACTTTTCCAGCCACTTTTGAAAATAGTGTGTAAAATGAAAGATGTGACTAGTTTTTTTCAGCTTGAGATTCTACATTTTCAAGGAAAAGAACCTATATGTCGCATGATTAGTATTAAAAATACAAGTTATTTCTATAATAAGTGATGTAAAGAACAAGGATCTTACTTAAATATAATAAGAATTTTAAGAACCATGTGAATTCATTACAATTCTGTTATCCTAGCCCATTCATTGGAAAACAAGTAATAGAGAAAAAATTAAATGAAATTTAATATGAAACAAAGAACTGGAAATTTCCTTTAAAAGCTCAGAAAGGGAGATCTGCTGAAATCAAGTATATTTCTAGAACCTGCAATCAAAAGGGAAGAACACAGGTTTAATTATGGGATTAGTTGTGTCTGGCAGTAGTGCACTTTAGAATATATCAGCATATTACAAAAATACCTTGTAGTACTCGAAAAAGGGAAAGAATAATAATTACACTGATTCCAGACTTTAAAAAGGAAAAAGGTTTTTCTTTTTTTTTGTGCTAGGGAGGCTACAAAACATAGTCAGTTTAGGAAAGCTCAGTTTAATTATATGACATGTTAAATGTTACAGGTAATGTCTTTTCAAGTTAGTGTTTCCAGCCTAATGCAGATAATAGGATAATGAGGCATTTATGGAGATTATATTTTACAAGTTACAAATGTACTGCTCTCTAGCCAGCAAGATTGCACACAAAACCAGAGGGGTCGTTCAGGAAACCATTAGGCATGCTCATAGTGTAGAAGAGAATAAATTGAACTTTGCTGGATTTAATGGCTTTTCCATGTGTCCTAAATACTTCTTACATCCTTTTTAAAACTCTCCCTTCTGTAGCGCAGTTGCACTGTGGGTTTAAAGTGTGCTCATCTCCTCCAACCCAAGGAATTCAGTCTCACATTTTTAGTTGCTCCTTAGGTCCTTGCGAAAGTTGGGTTCCTTGCCTTGCCCAGTCAGCTGCAAAGGGACAGACCTTTGCCAGGTGAGATTTTTGCCATCAGCTGGTACCTCAGATGGGGTAACCTGGCTCAAAGTCCTTCTTGTGGGGGAGCCCCAGCTTGTGACACAGACTCACGTGTCCTTCTGGCTTGTTTACTTAGCTCTGCCAACTCGTGATGCATTTTTAATTACCCATCAGAAAGTTATGGACTATCAGAAAACTGAACTTCTTTCAGAAAAACCAAGATGTCAGAGTTAGAACAGTTTGTTAGTAATCTTCCTCAGTAGCCTGGAGAAACAAAGTGGATGTAGAGTGTAAAAAGAGATGTAGTCCATCCTAATGTGTAAGTGCTGGACTCTCCATTGACTTTGTATCTGGTCATATATGAAGCTTATGGAGATAAAAGAATGTGGCACAGAAGAAAACATGGAGAAGAGATGAGGAAATTAAGAAAGGAAAGCATCAGAGAATAGCAGGGCCATGTTCTGCAGTAAGTAGGGTTATGTTTGAGGAGGGTGTGGGTAACCATGGGGATCTCTTGGGAGATTGTCAGTGAAGGACTCAGAGCAGAATTGGAGCAGACCCAATGCAATGTTCTTCTGATCATCTATCAATGAATTAATCATTACTCTGAGTTGTTTGATGTACCAATGAAATGCATCATTACATTGAACCATCTGAATTTTTTACAGTGTAATACATCACTGGTGAGGTAAAACCCTAATGATAAACTAGCATGCAGGCAGGCTTCATTATGTTAAATTAACTAAACCAAGATTTTTTAGGGTGATAAATATGTAATGTGAGCCATCTCAGCTGGAAAACTGAGAGATAGAAGACTGGTGGACTTGCACATGTCAGAGTGCAACAGGAGAGCGAACAGCACAATTTGGGGTCGTTTGGACATGAAATACATGCCTAATATGACTGTGGAAGTAATGGGCTGAACCAGCACTTCAATCATGAACCTTGTCACTCTGTAATTACCTCTTGAGTTCAGCATTATCACACTGGTCTGTCAGATAAGAAATGTGGAATGGTAACTGAGAATGCATTTCTGAAAATGTCAGTATTTCTCATTTTACAGGCATGATCATTAAGAAGGGAGAAGGCTCTGAAGGTGCAGCCTCCTGTATTTGCAAGAAAACAGATGACAATTTAGTCACAGAGGAAAGAGAAATTTAGTAAATTGCATTCAACCATAATATAATATATTTACTTCCCTCCCATATCACCTCTGCTGAAAGTGGTTCTGTACACATTCAGACATGATCTGATTGATATGAAAAATAAGTCATGTCCACGTGTCCGTAAGTTCGCTACATTTTAAAATAATAACAGGAATTCTGACATTTCCAGCATTAAAGCCGTAACTCCATCTGTCACTGAGTTAAGAAAATCTCAGGTGGTACTTTTAAAAAGTAACAAATTGAAATTGTTGCCAATGGAAGAAAATTCAGAATGTGACACACAAGTACTTTTAGTCACATATTTATGGAAAAGTGACTGCTTGTCTGAATATATAAAGCAAAAATTTTCCCGTTAAAACACATTTTAGTAAAATGTGTAGTTATTCACAGGAAAGGTGGTTTTAAGTTTTCTGAGAAATAATGATTTTGTTTTTCACATCAATTTTTGATGTGACAAAACAGAAGATGCTTGATTACAATCAGAACAAAATGCAAGCAGTCACTTGCCTCTACTTCAAAAGTATGAAGAGTTGAAATCTGGAATAAAAAAGAACATTTTCCCTTTTAATAATTCTTTGGAGTAAGGAAGCATTTTGATCAACCCTATACAAAAGTAACAATGAAATTTTATTTACGTAACCTGTTAGAGAACCATTTGGAAAATCAGTAGTCAATGTACTACTCACTATGTGAAAAGGTAGAAAGTGTGGCCTTTTAGCATTTCCTAAATTGCAGGTGACAATCTTTACAGAAGAACTGATGCAGTGGAGTTTTGTGTGAACAACCATGGAAGTATTCACTTCTCAGTTCATTTTTGTTAGGTGGGTTGGAAAATCATCTCTAATCTGCATATTTAAAAATATCTCAAATAGTCTTTTTTGGCATTTAGAGATTTAAAACTTGGTCTGTATTCTTCATAAAATACTGGACAGCAAGGTAGTAGCATCAAACAAAATGCATCACTTTGAGGCAGTATCTTCATTCTTTTCCTAAATTTAAATTTGAATATTAATATGGTTTGCAGAAAGTAGTTAACTAAAAAAAATCAAATATAATTTAAAAATTCATGGGCTGCATAAGTAAAAGGATTTGTGGAATATAGTTAAACATTCAGACCTAATTAAAAATACCATACTACATTAAAAATGAGGGAACTGTGTTCATGATAACTACACTCCTGCAAATAGACTAGCTTTTTCATTAATACTATTTGTTTAATGTTCTCCATTAGGCTAATGAAATGCTGAGAGATAATTTGGGATACATAGTTTTGTGAATTTTTCTTTTAGCCTAATCCTGTGTGTGTTTTAAGTCCTCCACTGATTATTTTTGAGTTGGCTGCAAGGCTTATATCCACTAAAAAGCTGCACAAAAGATGACCTGAATCAACTACATAAATATATATTTGAAATTTAGTTCTGTTTAAAAGATGTTACAGGTCTTATCAGTGACTGTTAGTATTTGTCTATTTATTTCTACATATACAAGTAAATCAAGTTGTTATCAGAACTGATGAGCAAAGAGTGTGTGTGCATGTGTTGTGTGTGTCCATAATATGTGTGTCAATTTAAAAAATGAGTATTTGCCATGTCCTGGTGTTCTTCCTACTCCTCAATGACATCAGAAAGGTTACAGTTGATGGAAAGGATCACACTTGAAATCTGGTTCCATGGATACCTGGACAATTAAGCTCCTTTAAAATCTTTTCTATTCCTTCTACTCCCGTTTGTTTCCAATAGACCTAGAAACTTCAAGCAGAGATAAGTATTTCTTTTTGATTGGCATAGGTTGGATTTATGGTAAAGAAGTACTGATGGCACATCCATCTCTTACCCTCATCATCTCCTCATGAGAGAAAAAAATAAATAAATTCCCTGGTTCAGCTCTGAAGAGATGAATCCAGGATAAATCTTTGACCAGTCATCATAATATTCTGTTTTTCTCATGAGGAAGCAGAAGCCAAAAGCCCAGTACAGATAAAAGGTCAGTAATGTTTTAGCTACCCACATTAAATTAGAGTTGTTAGGCAACAGCTTAATTACAAATATGTAAGCTATTATTTGAACTACCAAGCAAATAAGCATTAGAAACATTAGACAAATTCTGTGTGATGATGAGCTATGCAAGCTGTTGCTTAGGTGGTCAATATTAAGCTGAAAAAGGCAGCCAGGGAATAGTTTTCACCCTTCTTTACCCTCTTCCCATCACTTATTGATATTATAGCTTTCACAAGATAAAAATAGTTGGCACCCTCAAAGAACAGCTGGGACACTGTTTAAATAGAACAAACAACAGGAAATCCTATTAAAAAATTCCCATTTCTGGTATCACAGAACATATCTAGCATGTTAAAAATTTATTGTTCACGTGCAGTAGATTAGTAGCACTAAATAAATCTGTCTCAATATGGACAGTTTAAAAATGTACATATCAAAAAATCCCCAGAACAGAACTTTATAGCATTTGGTGTTCTGTAGCATCATCCCTCTTCGTTTGCTTTGTATCTGAAGAATGAAATGTGGGAAGAGTGAAATGTGGAGGATGTGTGAGGAGCCACAAGGGCTTTGTCTCTGGATGTGGTGTGTACACACAGATACACATGGAGAAAGAGCCAGAGTATGGTTGAGAAGAGCATTTGAGCTTAAATTGCAGCACTGGATTTTTCTTTTCAATGCCATTTTGCCCCTTCACTTAATTTCTTTCTCTTCTCTCTGGAATCTCATCAAGAAACTAATCGAGAGCGTAAAAGAGCATTGGCTTAGAGTACCTTTCATAGAGCTATTTTAATCAATCTTCAGTAGTGTATATGGATTCATATAGGACCTTCAATTAACTTGCACATTAACACTGGTTAAGCAATTTTAGATCCTTAACTTATCAGGAATGTTGTATGCAAGGGATTTGAATAGCTGAGCAGAGTTTGTCATCAAACACGTTTCATCACTGTGCTCTTATTATGCTGGTCACCACACAGAGAAGGAAATAGATGAACTGAGAATGGCACTTTTCTGGGCTTTTCCATTCTTTAAGCATTAATGTTATCTGCATATTGCTGTCTCACAAGTTTAAGAAGGTTTTCTGGAGGGAGAAGCTCTTGCTGTTCCTGTTGACCTCATTTGGAATTGAGGGTATTCTCTGCGTGAAGAAGCCAGCGTTCTTTGGTTTTGCGGTGGTTTGTAACATTTGAATCTCTGTTTCTGTGGCACATTGTCACGTCTCTTAGCAGCAGCAGTTATGAGGAAACCTCATTTCTAAACTGGTGCTTAACTGACCATTTGCCAGTGGAACAGCTGGCACAGAACACCTCACTGCTGTCCTGGGAGCAGGAGCTGCTCCCTACATGTGCACATGGAGTGCCTGCTCATCCCATATTTCCCAGCAGCTACCTGACGAAATTAAATGAATTGATTCCGCTTTTAAGCATTTATTTTAAAATCATATCCATCTCAAAAATTCTTCTGGAACAAAACCGAGCTGTTTATGTGATTTCCTACTTCTTTTAATCACTTCATGGAAAATATTTTTGTGTCTTATGTTTGTTTCTAGTGCCTCATAAGTAACAGGAGCTTACTGTGGCATAGATAGAAAAATTCATAGCACCCACTAGCCTTCACCATGAAGGACCTGGATTATTTTACAATGTTTTAGCCTCTTTTTCTCATGTTCTGCTTTCAGAAAAAGGAAGGTAAATCCAAATCCCATGAATGGAAAGTACTTTACTGAACCAAACAGGAGCTAATGCTTCTTATTCAAAAGTGCCTACAGCATTTTAACCTGTAGTGCATTAATTTCTCAAAATTACTTTGTGTCCAGTCAAAAATGATTATAACAAGCCCTTTCCCTAAGCAGAAAGATAACAGTGGGTTTCAAATCCAATTATTCTGTTACCTGCTCAAAATTTCTGATGCCTGGCTGACATTGTTATCATCATGCAAATTTGCAAGGATACTTTTTGGTGTTGCTGGCATTGCAGCAATGGAAGAGAACTCTGTTGCTTCGGGGGCCTGGCAAGGACCGTCCTTTAATGCTTGTTGGTGACCCTGCTGATTTTGAAACTAAGCCATCTCTGTGTGGGTGTGGTCAGGTCCACTACAGTGAAATGTGTTAGACATGGATTTTGACCCTGAGATTGGGACAAATCAATGCATTTAATTTACTGGAGTGATCGTGTCATACAAAAGCTCCTGAAATGAAGACCAATGAACTTCACTGGAGTTTATAAATGTGTGAGAAAACTGCACAGCATCACAAAACACCTGCTGGTGGAACTGTGTGTATGAGATTTATTTCTCGACCATGCTCTTTGCAGAGCTCAGGAAATGTGGGCTTGATAAAATCTTTGCACTACTTTACTGATGGTATTCAGTCAGGCTTTGTTATACGATGAACTCTGTATACAACTGAATCCCGTTATCCCTGCCACACATGTAAATCCAGGAAGTTTGAAAACGGGTTGCAATTACCAGATACAAGATGGCAATTAAAGGGGTGCACCCTTAACAGAGACGTGCATAATGTGTTGGAGACTAATTAAAAATGTGAGCACACAGATCACTAGGAATTGCCCAGGAATAGAAGTTCACTTGAAATAAGGTAATTAAGTTAATCTTCTGATAGTGGGGTTTTGCAGTAAGTGCATGTACTAAATATGAAAGTAAGGAACTTAAGAGGTAATTAAAAGTAATTCAGGCATTAAATTAACCTTCTAGCTATATGAAGTGGTAGTAATTACAGACATCAAAATTAGAATCATATTGTAATCAGATTAACTACACTGTAATTAATGTACCTACATCACAACCTATCTACAAAAGTCAAATACAAGGTGTTGGTTTCCCAGCAAACATTAATGCTTCAGCTGGAGAGCAAGCCTCTCAAAACTGGGAGCAGACATCAGTACCCCAATTCCAAACAAAGCTGCCTGTGCTGGGGATCCTGTACCATTTTCAAGTGCTCCACCTTGGAGTTTCCAGGAAGGCTACAAAATCCTTCCCTAGCTTTTTCTGTGCAGAGGTATCCCTGGGCTGGGGTGGAGCTTTGCAGGCTCCCTGGCAGAGCAGGAGTTACAGCTCTGTCGGAGGCAGGCAGAGCCTCCACTCTCGCTTTCTGCAATTAGGCTTCTCAACATCTCTCTCAGGAAAGTGCTACTGGCTCATTAAGGCTAATTGCTGGCAGATACCTGATTCCCTCTGAGGCCAAGGAGAGGAGCCAGGCTGAGGGGAGGGCTGTGGTGCCTGAGCAGGAGCGCCTCCCAGGCAGGTGGATGCACTTTTAATCATTTCTACAATTGACTTACAGCTACAGGAAACTTGACCTTTTCTTTGATTAGAATCTGAGCTGATGAAATTCCCCTTCTTCCCTGCAATCAGTTGCCACATGAATTAGGCCATTAGATTTGTGTATCTACCTATTTGCCCTAGGCATGTTGTTAATGCAGCCGTGATTAAAGTAATTTATTACATATTATTGGGTGTGAAAAGGGATCTGATACTATAAAGTAATATTTTAAAGGAGACATTCTAATAGGCACAGTCAGTGTCATGCTTTGTTTTCAATTATTTTATCTCTGGAACGAACAATAGATTACCCACTACAGGCTTTGTGTTATAGGGCAACTTGTACATGATCTGTGAAGCAAATGGAACTAAAAAAAATCTGTTTGCAGCTTAGTCTTAGCAGAGACTGTACCATTTTCCAAGGCTGCAGAAGCAGATTAAACACTATGCAGTTTGATTTCTGTGTATTCCTTTACTCTAGAGTTAAACATGACCCATTTTTCATGTCAGGAAAGGTTTCATGCACCTTACTCCTGTCTTCTCCACTTATTTCTGTGTCTTAATTGATTTCATTTATTTCTTGGATAATACTCAAGTTTTATTTTAATAAAATAATATTTTAATATTGAGCATTTAGCTACAGCTATTTACACATGAGCAAGAAGTCCAGCCCTTGTCCCACAATATTCATTCCAGGGAGTTTTATGTAAACTTGGCAAGTTTTTGGCTCGAGGCCGTTCCCATGCAGCCAGAGATGCTGAAAGCATCAGGATGGTGCAGGTGTACATCACTCTTATCATCAGTCATGCCACTGAAGGTTGATTTTTTGGGCCTCAATCATTTCAAATGGTTTGAAGATTCCTATGGATGGGCGTGGGCACAGCTGTGTTCCGCTCTGTGCGGAGGGTCAAGGACACTGCGGCCACGTTGATGCCTTTGTGTTTCCAGGACTTTCCTCCACGGTTTGTTACTGACTCGAGCTGGAAAGATGAGAATTGCTTTGTGTAATTACACGATTGAACTGCTGGAATTGCCTGAAGGATAGATTGTATATCACACTTCTGGCGTTTATTACTTTTTCATCTGAGTGAAAAAAAGCAGCAGAATGCTGTACAAGTCTGATCAAATCACACAACTATTCATCAGCAGTCATGAGTTAACACATAACGTATACAAGACTCACTGAAAAGTGTGAATTTTACCTTAAAACCTGTTTGATTACTACATTGTGGTCCATCAATGAAAAAGATACTGTCATTTTTTGTAATTGTGGATTAAAGTTAGGGGATAATGGATAAAAGAGCAAAGAATCAGAGAAGAAAGAAAACATATCTTTGATTCAAAGCTCTGATTAATTCAGTAAAATGTGTCCCTTCAATATTTTCCAAGAGAAAGAAGTCTTTGTACTTGGGCTGAAACTAGCTTTTATGAATTGGGAATCTGTACAACAAAGCTGGAAAGAATTTATGAGGTCTTCTCCTGAGAGATTTTTTCATAATTCCTGTAAAATTCTTAGACATCTTTGAAACAACCTGTCTTATTGTTTGTTGACAGTTCAGGGCCATTTTTTGTGAATGAAAATCACATAAGCATACAATTATTATTTTGTATGTTTTATTTGATTTTGTTTGTTTCTCATCTGAAAAAATATATGTTCTTCATATAGAGATTCCACTTTTCTTTCCAATCTTATTGGTCAGAAGAATGTAGTTGTTTAAGACCTTGGAGGAAGCATAATAACTTTTCATAGTCAAAGGCTCTATGATTTCTCACCATTTTAATCAAAAGTACAAGAAACTGACTCCTTTATTGGAGAGCTGTGAGGAAAAAAATTGGGTCACAGGATTGTTGCAAAACTGGGCATTGCCAGAATTAGTAACAGTGAAGTTCTTGCAATGGTTGAGGGGCACTTGGCTCCTTATGGAGCCCTGAAGCTACAGGAAAAACATGTGTCACCAAGTCCAAAATATCCTCACTCTGCATCAAGGTCGGACAAAATTGAGCTGATCCTAGGGAGTCAAATACACTGTACAGAACACTTCAATCCGTTAAACAGAGGTAGGAAGCATCATTTGTTTCCAAATAAGCATAAGCAGTGACTTAGTCTTTCTCCTTTATTTTCTAGATCATTTTATTGCAACACTAGAGAAAACCTGAGTGAATCTGTGTGCTGTAATTTGGAGTGATGCATACTGAATTTTTGAGAAACCTGATTTTTACGCGGGAAATGACACAAATGGACACTCCAGGCCATGCTCTTCTAATAAACAGCTTCTCCCACTAGGAATTAGTTTCCTGTTTGCACTAATGCTTCCTGTTTGTCCTTGGAAGCATTAGTGGGTACCTGGAAAAGCTGTAGAGCCAGGAAACAAATTGTCAAGGGCTTTCAGGAAGGACACCTGAACACCTCTGCTGTTGTACCTTCTACTGTTAAAGAATTCATAGTTGAATGTTGTGAGTTGATTTCTGAATAGCAAGAAAACAACATCTGTGTTTTCTTAGTTTTAGGGACATTAAGGTCTGCAAGTTAAACTTTTCCTCAAAATTATGATGGTGTATCAGGTAATATGGATTTTATTTTTTTTAAATTAAAGAAATTTCAACCAACTGATATTGCAAATCAGGTTTAAATTTTCAAAATTCGAAACATTGCCTAAGAGTTTTCACTACCATCTTAAACGTAGCTGATGCAGAAAGGGTCAAGTTGTGGGAGCATGGGCTGCATGTAACTCATGATGCAGGAATTGCTTTGAAGTCAGACTTAAAGCCGAAGTTGCAAATTGTCTACTCTGTGTCCTTATCAGCATCTTCAGTGCTCCAGGGCAAACAAGCCAGTGCTTCAGAGCTTGCCTTTGGGCACATTAGTCTGAAAGTGGGCAACCTCTCGTCAGCCCACGTCAGTGTTGTTGCGTGTGGTGACATGGATACGGGGCAGAGGCTACTGCAAGGCCCCTGTGGATCCACGAGAGCCCCAAAATCACAAGTCACGAGGAACGATGAAGTTTATGAACGGTCTGATGCTCAGAGATGACACTGCCGTGTGGAGAGATGGAACCAAATGTTAAGGCTGCTCTGGGCTAGTGGCCATTCCAGGGCAGTTCAGTCTGGGTTTCCCTCTCTTGTGCCTGACTCAGACCCCTCAGACCAAGCTGGAACACAGTGCAATGGGGCAGCTGGGGGCACTTCTTGTGTGAAATTGAGTTGAAAAACTTCCTTTCATCCAGCAGTGAAGAGTAATCCTGTTCCTAAATATCATCACATCTACGTTTGGTAGGTGAGCCCCACTGGTACAAATAACGCAGCAACCACTGATCATCCCCAACCTCTTTCGCTTTAACACTGTACCATAGGAATTAAAGTCTCTCTTGACTAAGAGCTTTGGATGCCACGTTAGGCTGCTGTCAGGTTTCTTTTCTGCTTCCCGTTCCAGCGTAAATGGCTGACTCTTATACGGCATGACCTGATCACCAGGACAGGTCAGCCAGAATAGAACTTCAAATTGGGTTGGATGTATCTTGAATTTAATTAACTCCTGCTGTTTAGGCCGCTTAGGCCTCACTTTCTGAGCTGAATGGTTTACTCTTCTACTTTCATCTCTTCAGGATGAGAGGCTGGGTCCAAAGACCGGCGAATTGAAAGGACTTCAGGAAACTTTGTAGCCTGTTACAATAATAATGGGGGGAGGGACTCAGAAACTTCCTTTTGAGCAGCTACGTGCCAGGTGAGAGCAAACTCGAAAGTGGAGGGCAAGACAACTGGGGTGCGCCATTCCTTAACTTCTGTTCCTGGAGCTGGAGATGAATAAGGCTGGCTTCTTCTCTCTGCTCCACGTGCAGCCCAGACTTTCCAGTAGGGAGCAGAGGAATGGACTGAAATGATTTAAAAGCTTCCAGGTTAGTTAAAGTTCTCTTGATTCATCTTTGTTTTGTTCTTTACTAGAGTCTCGACTCAACAAACCCGTGTAACCAGTGATGCCTTAAAAGTCTCAAGCAGGAGAAGGTGGCCCTCCTGCCCCCAAATAAAGAGCTGTGTTGCCTCTTTAGGAGGGGCATTCATGTGTGTTTGGAGGACAATGCTTGCAGTTCACGCTCCTTGACCTGTCATTTCTAGTGCTACCAGATGGGTTTGGAGGGTGACCATGATGGCCCTTGCAAGATGTAAGTGGCCACACTGATGTAAAGAGATGCCTAGGATAAATACAAGTATTTTGTTCCTCACACAGGGCTGTTGTCTTGACATGTTATCTTCATTAATTAGCAGAGTTAAAACCACAGAACTGTTTCCCCAGGTTCTAAGGAGCTGTTCTGTGGCTGAGGTGCAATTCAGTGGCTCTGCAGCATCCGAGGCTTCTGATTCCTGTAGAACCACATCAAATGTGTCAAAGCAGGTTCAGCCTGTTTCTCTCCATAATCCAAGGCTGCTTCGGAGACATCCTTCCAGCTTTTCCACTTTGAAACCAAATATTCAATATCTATGTTCTCAATCAAGAATAGCTATAGGTTCTGATAGAGCCTGAATATCCTGCCTGTCCCAGAGGGATTAGTCCCATGATTGACTGAGCTTGTATAAAGCTGCTAATTCTTTGTAAGGGATGGTGCTTCTTTACAGTGAAAAAATAAATGTCTCCATTTTATCTTCACAGTTATGCGAGGTATCTTCTTTTTCACAGATCTTTTTGCATATTTTGTGTGATTTTCTGGTGCCACACATTTTGTGCCACGTGTCTGTTTCTTCCTCAGTATAAATGTTTCATAGTCACTTAAAAAGTACAAAAAGAATTAATGTCTGCAGCTGAGCTCTCAAGGGCAATAATCTAATAACAAATGTGTAGACGAGAGAGAAAAAGACTTGATTATGCATTTCTAAACCATTATGACAGACAACAATAGAGAGGAAATGTTTTTAACCCATGAAGCTTAATTAAATTTTATCTTGCACTGTAAAATGCTCTGGCTGTGGTCCAAGAAGAACTTGTGCACAGATGTCTCCTAGCTCAATCCCTGGTTCCTCCAGCTGGTTGCACGACCCTGTGTTGAGCAGTTTGCCTTCCTAAACACATCACGGGAAGGACTTGGAAGAATCAAGCTGGAAGTTGAACACTGCTTTCAAATGTTGTGGGAATTTAAGAAGTTCTGTCAATACAAGTCACTCAGGCCTCTCCCTGTCACCTTTGATCTGCATCAGCTCCTGCCCAGGTCCCTGATGTGTCTGTGTAGTGCACTTGCATCTCAGTGCAGCGACAGGGACACGAACACAGAGCGGACAGAGAACAAAGGGCCACTGAAACCAGCTCTGCCTCTTGAGGGAAAACCTGTGCAGAGCTTTCTCCTTGCTCTACCATGGAACTGGAGGAAGAAGACAAACTGCTTTTCCTCATGATAAAGGCCTCCTAGACTTTTTTTTTTAATATTTTACATAAATTATATAGCTTACTTTGAATCATTCTTTAAATGAAACACACAAATGTTCTCAAAGCAGGATCTGGATGCTCTTCCCAGCTGTCAGGGAGACCTTCTTCCCTCAGTGCTCCTGCTCAGGCACTGTGGCACATGGCATCCGTTCCACCATGTGGAAAAGCTTAAGGGGGACACATAAGGATGTTGTGGGATGCTCAGAGATAAATGTTTGCCACTTGCTGTGTGCTACATCCTAGTAGTGCAGTAGAAGAACTTGAACAGTGTCCATCACTGAAAAGAGAAATGCACAGGCGATCTACTCAGCATACTAACCCTGCCTTGTCTTGACTTTGGGGATTGTAAGCTTTGTGAAAGTGTCTTCCTATACAAAATTCCATTTTCCACAAAATATTTCTACATTTTTTCCTTCTATGCAGGATACCTGGACAAGACAGTGTAAATGTAACTAAAATAATGTTGTAGCAATTGTACCGTGTGATTTTTCAAGGACGTGTAAAGGGTTACTTCTGTCATCTGAATTTAAATGTGTCTTACTGCAAAATCTGTGCCCAGTACTTTTTCTGGCAAAATTGTTAATGTGCTCTCTGGTTGGTGAGCAAATACTGTTGTCTGCAGTTTATACCTGTGGCCTAAGAAAAGGAACTGAATTTAACCTGAGACAGTAGCAGAATCAGATCCAGAACACAAGCTTTGTGTATTTATGTTCCTCATTTGATACAGCTGCTGAAGCTGCTCCAAAGCTCCAGGATGCTTCTACCATTAGTGCTGCTGCAATTGTACCGCTGAGATGATCTCTACAATACAGAATATTGTACTTTATAAGTAATTTAACTGCTGAGGGAACAGGAATGTTGCAGTAGAGGAGGAAAAGTCTAAAGAAATTAATTGTAAATATGTCAAAAATCTGATAAATGTGGCACTTTCTGTAAATCTTGACCCCTATGGAAATACTGCCATGTATGTGCAGATCACATCACACTTCAAGGAAGTTAGCCTTAAAATAGTGTATCTGACAAAAGTAGGTTCTGAAGTACATTCCAAGACCAGTTCAGGGGGAGGGAGAATAACATGAAAACTCTGCTACAAAAAATTGTGGCAAATTCTCCTCTTCATTAGAATGAGATATCCAATTGATGTTTGTAATGTAAGTGGAAATGTAAGCTACACAGGAATTTTTGACAGAACAAGCATGGAGAGGTGCCACAATTTATGCCATTCTGCAAAAAACAGTATTTAAAAAACAATTTACAAGAATTGTTGCTACGGCGATTGGAAATCGCAGCATAGAAAGACTGGCAGAGCAAATGTTCTCACAGGTCTCTCTTCTTTGATTTACAAGATTAAATACACTTGAGAAAAGCATAATTTCTCATGCAGGAGATGAGATAGAGGAGGCTGTGTCTGATGCTGGGCATGTTTATTTAATGGCAAATATGTGTCTGCACCAGTAGTCTCAAAAGAGCTCTTAGAAGAAAAGCCCCTGTGGTCTGTGCATTTCAGTTCCT
Source organism: Ifrita kowaldi (assembly GCA_013398055.1). NCBI lineage: Eukaryota > Metazoa > Chordata > Aves > Passeriformes > Cinclosomatidae > Ifrita > Ifrita kowaldi. The sequence goes on from VZRS01006154.1 coordinate 426,811, forward strand.
TTGGGAAACTGCTGCAAAGTGTTACTTTGGTTGCACGTAGCATGGGAGACATCACCAGAAAGTAAAATGTGATTTTAATGATTCCAGACTTACTAAGGTTTCTATGCACTATAGTTTCATCTGAGATATAAAATTGTAAGTGTTTAATGCAATTCTCGATGCAGTTTTAGAAAGAGCATGTAGTGGGTAAAGCAAAACAAAACTGCCCAGGCCCAGAACTAGACACAAGTGCTTGTGTACCACAATCAGTCAGAACATCCTGGTCTGCGAGTTCAGATGGAGGTGGAAACTTGGAGAAGTCAGCACTGGGCTCAATGTGGAGTGGGAAACTTTTCCTATTTGTCATTTCTGTTTCCTAAGCTACCTGTTTATTGCTTATCCTGGCTGTATTGTTCTGGAAGAATACCAGGAGCGTTTTTCTTTTCAGGTTACAGGGGTGCAGGTTGTAACGCTGGAACAAATTCAGAAGCAATTTGATGGCATACTTTAACTTCCACCAAGTTTTGTTTAACATAGTCAGCTAAATGCAGAACAAGAGCGTATTAGATTTAATTTAATATCTTTGTTGATGAATTGAAAGATTCAGAGGAGGTTTTATGTGAATCATAGTTGTCTGTTTTGAAAGGTTTGCATTTGTTTCTTGTCAGAAAGTACAAAAGTTTATTGTTGTTTACTTTAGAGACGGAGTAGTTAGACATATTTTTCTGTTCAGGCAAAGCTTGTGTTTTGCACGAACTGCATAAAAAATGCAAATAATCTGCTTTTATAGGTTTGCTATCGAGGTGCTAAAGTTCAGTCTTTGAGTTAAGTTGTACTGCATAAGGCATGGCAAGAAGACAGAAAATAAATGCAACAAGCAATGGAGGAACAGCTGTTGCAGAAGATGGATGTTTTGCTGTAATGATGTTGCTAAGATTATTAATTTATTTAATAGAATTCAGAAAGGATTCATCTGTTAGCTGTCATGATTTTATCACTGGGAGCCTGCAGGTTGCCATAGGCTATGGGCATGCTGTGCGCCTGTTAACAGCATCCAAGGGGGGTCAGCTGACAAATAGCTTTGTTTATTACCATTTGGTTTATAGTTCAGGATTCATTTGGAATGTCCCAGCTAACATTTGGTCCCTCCGTTTCCTAATATTGCTGACACCAGCTGTAACAGCAGCCTTTCTCTCCTGTAAAATCCTTCTTCCTTTGATGAGCTTGTTCCTGTAATTAGTTAGATTGTTTTTTTCTTGCCTAGATTTTATTAATGTTGGTATTGCAGGGGTACCTGCAGGCTGGTTATGACCTTGCTATTCTAGCCACAGTCTGAACACATCACAAAACCATATGTTGTTACATATCTTACAGTTTGTGTTTGAGATGAGTCAATAGGTGGATGAAAACAGCAGATACAAGGGCTAAAACATTATAAGAAATTCTCTTAATTAGGTGAATTTGTAGGATACCATGGATTTGTTTGCTGCTCCTTTGCCACTATTTTAGGGTTTGGTGTTTCTGTCAGTCTTGCAATGCCAGGTAGTAAATGGGACTTTTACCAATGTAGCATCTGCCTTAAAGTGTGCTGGTATTATTTGGAGGCAGAGAGGTGAAGGTCACAGTGATTTATCCTGATACCTGTACTGATGGCATCCATATAACCTCAGTCACCAGCAGTTACTGGCTGTAATCTGGTGATGTAATTCAAGTGATCTGATTGAATACGAGGGGTGATAATGCTTCTTCTCATTATTATTACAGAGAAAAAAATACCAGCAAGTGACCACATAGTCATGATTCACTCATCATCTGGAAACTGTGTGAATCAACAGTCTCTGATTTGATTTCTGAGAAGCTAATGGAAGGAATTTTTTATTCTTTACTTCTCTCTCTATTTCTTGTTTTATATATATATGTATCTTTAAATAGAGGAGCCTTGTGTGTCCATGTTTTACCTATCCTATCAGAAATTTGACATAGTTTTAGAAAATCATTTTAATTTAATTTCAAGTGATTTTTTTTTTTGGTAAATTTTCTGAGGAGGAATGTAAATAACAACAATTCAAGCCAACTTCTTCTTGCAACTCGGGCAGATAACCCAGTGGATTTCTCTCTGAGTGCTAGTTGAAATGGGGCCCAATTGTTCATGGAACTAAAGAAAAACCACAAGTTACAGGAAATGCACATAATTGCAAATTAAGGAAGAGAACAGGACCCACGTTTAGCAAATTGATGAAAGGAAAACAAAGAATGTGGGAGTGCTGGAAACAAACCAAACCCAAAATCTTCACATTTGGAAAAGGAATCATTTTAGGCAGTGTTTCAAACACATCATAATCAGTCCCAGGACCAGGCTGAGTAACACGAGCTCTGTACTTGAGCTTGCATGGTTGTGCTGCTCTGCTCATGTCCTTGTCATTGCCCACCTGCTCTTCCATCTTCCCACCTTGCCTGCCCAGCAAACAGCACAAAGCCGTGACAAAGGAATTTATTGCTTCTCTGACTTACTTATTGGAAACAACCGAAAGGGATGTTGCAGAATTTTAAAAGTGAAGTGACAGGCACTGCATCAGCCTGAAAAACAGCTTTACACACAAAAATTAATCAGAACTCAAACCACCTTTTTGGGCCTTGAGCAGAGGAGCTGGATCTGCCAGTCCTTCCCTGAAACTCAGCTGAGGTGGTTGGCAAGTCAGTCCTGTCCCAGTGACTAAAGTGGGACTCGGCAACTTCATCTGGATAACTGTGAAATGAAAGTGCAAAGTTGTTGTTATTGAACAGTGCAAACTCTTGTGAGACATAAGAGGCTTCAAGTCTTTGGTCCTTCTGTGCCAGCAGCTCTTCTCAACCCCGGGAGCTTGGCAAGCCTGGCCTTTGGTCATCTCTTGGTTCATTACTTGTCTAAGTGGATTTTCCTTACAAATATCGTGTGGATACAAATTGCATAACTAAATACAACCTGCATACCTTTTCACGCCCATATATATTTTTTCTGGTGCTAACTTGGCCCTTCTAGTAAAGCTCAGTGAGGAAACACAACCAGCTATGCTGAAACTTTTTATTGTACCTCCTTTATCTCTTCTGAGGCCTTTTGCACTTATTGGATTATAAAGTAACGTAAGATACATAGGGTTATTTTTGCCTCTCCTTGAAAAATTGAAGGAAAAATGAAAAACAATTAAAATGGATCATTTGAAATTGTTGAGGGAAAAAACTGCACTGATTAACACTCTAAGAAACATACACATATTTGACCATAAATTGTATTTTAGAGGATTTTCCATAACAGAGGCTGTTTAAGTGAACAGCCTTATCTTTTTATGCATATTATAAATACACAAAACTGTGGCCCCATATTTCACTAATATATCTCTTTCTGTGCCTTGTATTCTGAACAAGAGATGTGGATGCAGTCAGATTCTGCACACAGATTTCTAGTGACACCTCTCAGGCCTCACCTGTGCCATGTTTCTTATTTCAATCTGAGTCAAGCCTTTCTGAACAAGAAATATTTCTTATTTTGTGATTTATTCAGCTCAATAAATTAAATATATTATGTTTGCCAAAACATCCTTTTGTTCAGGTCCTGTGGTTCAGTTGGGGTTGGTTTCTGCTTGTGACACTACGAGGACATCTGCATATTTTTCTGGAGAGACAACAGAGTAGAAAGGATGAGGGGATGCTTAATAAAATGTTAGGTATTGAGAGAGGAAAAATCCATATCCTCAAACCAGGGCATCATTCATGTTGGTCTGTTTTTGAGTTGTGTTGCCTTCAAAATTTGTACCCAGACTAACAAGATGATGATATCTGTAGAAAGTTCTTGTGAATGATGAGGGGAAAGGACACATCTGCATAAACTTAATCTATAATGTAATACAGCAAGGCCTAATTTCTGTTAATCATGTTTTTGTATTTCTAAAATTTCGTCTGAGACAAAATAAAGAATATTGTCTCATTAAGAAATCTGGCTGTATTACAGTGACAGTAATCACATTTTCATTCTATTTTCATAACCAGAGCTTCAAAGCATCTTGAGAAATATTCATTACTGATGCAGGCTTGAACATGCAAGTGAATAGCTGGATCAGTACTGTCATATATAATTTCACCATCCAACACTATCCAGCACAAGAAAAGTTTATCTAACTGCAGGATAAAAGCAATGGTCTGCTGGATAAGATTAATGAAAATATTTCTTTAGAAGAAAATAAGCATCTGAGAAACAACAAAACAAAAAAATAAAGGTAATTTTTTACTGAAGTAGTAAAGGCTGCTCTTTTATTGCTTGCTGTTGATACAATTATTTCCCAAAGGAATGTAGTCTGCTGGATTTTAAAGATTTACTTTAAAATATATTTTTGCTCTTCTGGGAAACACTGTAAAGAAAACAGAACTTCAATAATTTGGTTACATCTTTTATGTTTAAAATCAGGTGCCCAGGCAGGCTGAGATGTGCTAATAGAAGTTGGTGAGATGTGGTGAGGGTGAACACCTTAATTTGGTTCAGGTTGTGGGAAAGGTCAAGGGAGAATTTGTTTTTCTTCTCCAGTATAACTGGAGGGGGAGGGGGCGTTGCTGGTTTTCCTTCATTAACCTAAAAGGACAAATTAGTCTACGGAAATTAGAAATATAATTGAAAGGTTTTCTGGTGCTGTGTGGTTGCAAAAAGAAAGAAGGACAGTGGGAGATGAGCACTATTCTTTTAAATTACTCAAAGGGAACTATGGGATACACAAAAGGGAAGGCAAAATTAATCCCCACCACGGGGTCTTCCTCTACCCATTCAGGGCTGCATAGCTGCAGTTAGACAAATCTAGTACTAAAACTTGTGGTGGTTTAAAACTATCATTTAAATCATATTTGCCTCCTGAATCAAGGGGTGAGGAAGGTGGGAAGTAAAGTGGGAATGGAACCACCACGGGACCTCGTTTGCACATCCTGAAGCGTGCTGCCACTTAGGCAAATTGTTCCACCTTTTCAGGGGTAGCTTTTTTCTCAAGTAGACTTTAACCTTAAAATTGTTGGGTTGGAATTCTCTAAATTGCTTGAAACTGGGAAAACCAGTAAATTTGTCCTATTTATTTTCTGATGGAGTTACTAAGTAAATGAGTTGGAATTTGCAGTACTATATTTTTAAAACCTGAGAAGAAACATATTTTCTTAGAAAGCAGTCCAGAAAATTTGCAGTGATTTTAAACTAAATCCTTTTCTTCATATTGTTCTAAGTAAAGCCTTTCTGTTATTACAGTTGTCTGCAGCAATGCAAACTTAGGTACAGCACTGGGAACATGAAAGAGAGGAGTAATATTTTCTGAGTGAAATTCATTGCTGTCAAAGACCAACATGATTAGTGTAACTATACCTGTTTCTCTAAATCTGTGCATACTAAAACGACAGCTCTGATTTGTTAACTTTGGAGTCATCCATGTTTTGCTTTGGAGTGCAGTAATTTTTAATTATTTTTATTTTAAAACACAACTGTGTTTATGTCCTGATAGCAGCCTTGTTCAGCAAAAAGCCACTGCAGCCCATTCTTGCCTTGTGGTCTGCACTTGTCACCGTGGTGTGATGTGATGTTGTGTCACTGGCAGCTCACTGTGCAGCCTGAAGGTCTGGTGGTCTTCTAACATGCACAAATTTCCTGCCACACTCCATTTCTCTGCTGGTTTTCTTCTGGGATCTTACTCTTCTGTTTCCAAGGTTTTCATCTCCTTAATGTTTAATGATAGTTAAAGCAAATGGGAAAAGAAATTTGTGGCATTTGTACTTGTTGCCGAAGAAATGGTTGCAGATTTATAACTGTATATTTAAGGGTACCTAGTGGGGTGGAATTTAGAACTGCTAATAAAGATTTTGTCCTTTAAATCAACTCACGGTGACTGCAGTTCCATTTCTATTACAAATATTTAAAGGAGTCAGATTAAACAGGTGGAATGGGAAGCAGACAGAGCGATGAGGGATTAACAAAACCCAGTCTTGACATTCTGGGAATTTCCTAAATCATATCATGTGCTTTCTGCTCAGCTGTTCGGAATTGCAAAATTGTCCTGTGCCCTGGTCTGAAATAGATATTAAAGGGCTCTGTAAAGCAGTGAAATATGAGATGCTGTTATAGCAGTTTTCGTAGAGGAGTAACCCTGAATGGATTATCCTATATAGGGACTGTGTTTAGAAAATTATGGAAAAAAGGGAGGAAGGCTTATGAGCTAAAATTCAGTGGTGTGTTTTTCACATGAAAGGCTTCACTTCTTTGAGTTAAAATATTTTACTTTAGCACCAGCTTATTTTTCAGATAGTTCTCCCTAAAGTACGAGATTCTGTGAAACAGCAGCTTTTATGCAGTGTTCTCCATGTATTAGAGGTTGTCATATTTTACATCACTTTCCAGCTGGTTACTATTAGATACAATCACTGCTTTCCCAGGATTGAAGTTCTGTGGAAGTTCCTGCATCTGTTGCCCAGGAATGCTGCATCTCTGATATTCAAGCTCTGTCCCTGATCATGGCTGGGAAGTATGAAATAAATGAAGTCTATATTCAGTGTGGATGTACTGCAGCTCTCAGGGATGGGTTGCTATGTAGGAAATAACTTCCCACTGCTGTAGGAGATAATGGAAAATCTTTTATTTTGGACCGGGACTTGGAGAGTGTGACTTCTGCTAAAAATAATAATTGAGACCTCATTTATTCTACAGCAGCTGCACCGACTATTGCTGGATGTTTTTCTTTGGCTCTTCAGATATTTTTGCTTCTTTTTAAGTTCTGTCTTCAAGAGATGCCAGCCCTGCTGAGCACCTCTGCAGTGCTCCTGGGCTCTCCTGCAGGCTCTGCAGGGCTCGTGCTGTGTGTGCACAGGGCTGGGGGAGAAAGACAAACCTGGATGTGCTTGTCTGTGCTGTTGCCAAGGGCTCAGAGCTCTGCTCTGCTGGCAATGGGCAGGGCACAGATTGCCCTGATAGATGCTGTATTTTAGCTTTTAGCATGCGTTGCTTCCTGAACCAAGATGTTGCTCTCCTATTTTATTAATGTTGCCTTCCCTGGACCTAAAAATACAGCTAGATCTTGTGAACTTCATTCTATTTTTACTTTTCTTTCTGTCTTTCTAAATTTAGTTCACTCTCCTCAGTTCTGAGTCTGTGTTGTGCCATTTCTGTGCTCTGACTGCATCAGTGTTTCTCCATGTCTGCCATTTACTGAACACTTTTGTTTCTGAGCTGACCTCTAGCAAGAAACAGATCCTACTTCACTCCTCGATGGCATTTAAATGTTTTAGGGAAGATCGATCATCACGTTTGATTTGAAAAGCAAAGGTTAGAACAGAAAAATATCAAAACAAGTAAATTCTAATCTATGAGTCTGTTTTAACTGCACAGGACAGAGGAATGGTTGGTGTGCATATGTATATATATGAATTTCTAGTACATTTGTCACTAGTCTTGAAAGTCAAACATTGCTCATAAGGAAGCAGGCATTTAATGAAGGAAGAAAAATGAGACTAAAGTGGTTGAAAATAGCTGTATGAATAAATTGCATCAAAAAACCAAAAAGAGGCATTGATGGAGTAATGGTGAAACTTGGTGAGAAAACTGAGAAATGTGTATATTTGCATGTAAACACAATAGCAACAATGATGAAAACCTACCGGTACTGCCCAGTAGGAACGTAACTAGTTATGCCATTGATTTTTGTTGTTGTTGTTGTTGTTGTTTTTTGTTTTATGCAATTCTGGTTTTAAAATTGGGAGGTATTTAAGTGCCTGTACATTCCATTAAATGGACAGAGAAACCAGTGGGACTACCTAGCAAAGAGTCAATCTGCCAACTAATAATGCCCTAGGTTGAGTATTAAAATAGTGAAATGCATGTCAGAAAATAAAGTGTGGAATAATGTAGGAAAAATACATGAATGTGGAACAAACAGTTTGAGTGCAGTGGTTTGGGCTCCCATATCCCTTGAAGAATAACATAATGGTGGCCATCCTTAACAGCTCAATGTAAGCCAGTGAAATAAATGCTTGTATTGTCTTCTTGCACATTCCCAGCCCCCTTCTGTCATTTAAAGCTAGTCAAAGGCACTTGTCACGTGGTGTGGTTCAGTTCCAGGAGTGATGGAGGGTGGCCTGGGTGACCTAGATATGCCTATAGTATCTCAAACCTTCATAATTCCATTAAAAGTGGTTTTCTCTCTGCTACTGAGCAGCAAAGAGCTGTCTCTGATCAGCATCCCTCCATCTTGTTCTGAGTGAAGGATAGATACTGTCTGGGAAGTAACTGCCCCTGTGGTTTTTCTTCCTCCCTTTAGTTCTATTTCTGGGGCCTCCAGTTAGCTTTTCCCAATATCACGTGTTCAAATATGACATTTGGCTGCTATCTCCAGAGCCCAGCTTTCACATTTACACAGAGTTTAGCATTAAGGACTAAGCCCAGGCTCATATCAGTCTGATTTTGTGCTTATCAACACAGTCTATCCCTTTTTCCTTGGATGCAAACTGTTGCGGGTGTCTGGTACACACTGGAACAATCTTGAAATATTACAGGGTAGAGGCACTTTTATCTGCTTGCTTTATACATTTTCTCATAAACACACAGAATTTATCGTTTTATTATTTTAACTAATTATACTGCATTTATATTAGACAGCACAGTCATGCATTAGAAAGTTGATGCTGTATTGCATTGGTGGGAATGTTTTCTCAGATTTACCACTGAACTTATTCCCTTTCTGATTGTATCTGATTATTCTGTTATGATTAATGCTTTTATCAGGACTTTACTGTTAGTCAACTTCCTGGCATCCAGTTCTATGGCATTTCATTTTAAAGTCAGCAACCCTGCGGTTGTAGTTACAGTGATAAATTCAGCACAAAATTTATATTTGTTAAGTGTGCAGGTAGGCAGGGCAGAATTTTGGCCAAACTGGCTAGTTCTGCTTTCAAGTGTTATGGTTTTTGTCATGACAAAGCTACAAAATTTTCCCAGTTGCAGTTGCCACAATGACATTAATGTTCATTATTGATGTAATAATTGTTGACTTCTCTGAGGTGCAGGTTAAATGCTGTAAACAGTAGAAATATGAGCCAATATTAGCAGTGACACATGTTTATAGCATTGATTTTACATCTCCTCAGCCCAGCTTGCAATATATTTGTTTGCAGAGTATTTAACCTGGCAAGGCATAAGTATTTCTTTTGGGCCATAGTGCTGAGATAAAATATTAGTGGGAAACTCAGAAAGAAGCTTCTCTTTTTAACTGACTTCCCTACATAATTTTCCTCCTTTCTAATCTGCAGTCTGTTTCTTTTACTGCCTCCTTCTTCCCTGCTGGCTCTGGTACAGGCAGAGTGGAACAGACTAATGGTCCATCAAGTCTATTATCCATCTCCAGTGGTGACCTGTACCTGGGATCTTGTGTACTTTGTGATATTTTTGTTTTGGCTTTGGCCTTGATGTTTGTCAGAGAAGCATCCTGTTACACAAATGCATTAAGAAATCTGAGCTTTCATTAAAAAAAAAAGGGGGGGGGGGGGGTCTTGGAGCTTTCAGTTACATAGAAATAATTTTGAATCCAAGCAGAAGGTGGATTGTGGCAGCTCTGTGTGTGAGAGCCTGCTGGTATTGTAAAGCAGCAAAAATATCTTTGCACTTCAGGGACATTTGACTTCAAAATGTAATCGTTACATTATAAGTATCACCACGACCACATCATTCAGCTTTTTCTTTTGACTCTTAATACCTAATTTCTCCTATTCAGGAATCACACCTGCGGTAGTGACAGTGGCCAAGAGACAGCAATCCCTTCATTGGTTTGTTTCACCTGCAAATTCTCTGTGTGCACTTGCTGAGGAAACCTTTCTGCTCCCCTGTTTTATGTGCTTGTTGTGGTGCATCTCACAGGTGAAAAGGGAGCTAAACGTGGAGAGCTGTGTAAGGTTTTTTGAGATTGCTTACTTAGTGACCTTTTGTCTATTGAGGGCAGATATCCGTCACCACAAGGCTTTTCTAAAAGAAGGTAAGATATGAAAAGAATAAATAAAAAATATGTCTCCTTCACTCCTTAAAATGTAATGATTGTAAAGAACAATGTCTGTTGTTCCCCTGTAAAGAACCTCACATAGGTGCTGGATTCCTCAATACAGTCTGGCTCTTGAAAAGCTCTTCAAATACAGCCCTTAGATCTGTATGACACTGCTGTCTGCTTGAAAGCCTGTTCTCCCAAAAGGCATATCCCATTAAATATGATCTTGCAAGCCACAGTGTCCAGGAGAGCTGTCCCAGAGGTTGCCTGATTTCACCCAAAAGTGCAGAGAAGGAAGGTTGCTCTCCCCATAGCTGATGTGAGCCTCTGGGTGTGTTGGTGTTGGCTGTGAGTGATTTCAGACTTGATTCTCTTTTCTGAGGGATCAGAAAGGAACATTTCCTCCTGTTCCTCTCTCTCCAAAGAGAGTAAGTTCAGTGTGAATGTTTGAGAGATGTGTATATGCAAAGGGTAGCTAATAATGCACTTCGTCCTTTTCTGCTGCATACCTCTGTGCCAAAGCAGGGCACACTCTGCTTCTGACTTGACTGCCATTTATTGCCAAGTATTTATTTCTGCTTAGGATGATGTATGCTGAGTCCAGAATGGATTGTCCCTTTTCTTGATGAAACAAATGGAGATTGTCAATAAGTGAAGCAGAGATAAGATAGATAGTAGCTTGTTAGTGATTTGGGAGTGAGGTGATATGGCACAATAGATTAATGCTTTGCCTTCATTTGTTGACATTTAATCTCTAAGCTTTTGTTGGTATTCAGTGCACAAAGTAACTAAAAACCTCTCCCATTTGGTACTTGTGAAGTTGATATTAGACTTGCAAAGAGTTTGCTTGCTCTTCAGTATTTCCATTTTTTAATAACTTTTCTAAACTGTGTTCCTGAAAATTACCATAATTTCACCATTTTCTCCTGAGGAGACTCAGCAATTATGACTTTGTGGCACACTTTTTCTTTTTTGATCTCTTTCCTCCATTTCCCCCACTGGCCTGGTTGGAGGTTTGCAGTTTTGCTGTATTACTCAAGCACTGACAGTCCTTACTCCCATGCTCTGCCTGCACTGCCCTTGTAGCCCCTGTCCTTCCTGGCACTATTCCTCCTGCAAGGATGAGTCCTTTGGAATGGACAGAGCCTTTCTGTGCAAATATTCCCCCACCAGAGCTCTGAACCATATGGGAGCATGCATAGGAGCAAAATGAAACTCATGATGATACGGGGTTGGACTGTTTTCCTGAAATGCTGTTAATAACAGTGTCATGCTGAGCTGTTCCTGAATTCCAGCTGGGAGAAGCAGCACCTCTCCTTAGGATGGCTGCTGGAATCCATGCTGTAAACTATGGCCATTATGGGTGCAATTGAGAGAGAACTCATCTTAAGATCAGTGGTGATGGAAATTGCATTTTACTCAAAGTCTGTGCAGTCTGTGCAATAACCGAACGAGTGCTGCCTCCTCATCCCTGCACCACCGAGCTTCATTAAGCTCCAGAGAGTTTGCATCAAACACTGAGCCGGAGAGAGCAATTAACTCTGCAGGTCTGGTGGAGGGCGCCAGCCCTGCTGCTGCATTTGATGATGACCCTCCTCTTCTGGGAACTGCCCCTGCCATTAAGAGATTTCCTGCTTGGCAGTGACTGGATGACCTATTCCACCACAGGAGATCTGGATAGCCGGGAGCAGGGCTGGGAAGGGGCTCTGTGGGAGCTGAAAAATGCTTCCTCCTTCTGTCATATCTTCCTCTCATCGTGGTAATCACAACTGCTCCTATTCAGCACACAACATTCTTCACCTTGGAAGTGGTAAAGAATGTTGTGTGCTGAATAGGAGCAGTTGTGATTGGTTTTACAGGCCCAGCAGATCGCTAAGGAAAGCGACGGAGTGGCAAAATGAGACAACCGATTTTCTGTGCTGGCACAGAAGAGCACACAGAGACCCTGGTGCAGTGAGCTGCTGCAATGTGTCTTGCTTAGAGCTAATGCTCTTATTCATTCAGGAAATATCAGTTGAGACAAAAAGCCAGTTCATTCATATATTTGCTGGTGATGGAAACAGGCCCCCAGATATTATCTTGTCTTAATACAAAATAAATGAGTAAAGACCACATGCTCTGTATCAACATAAAAATAACATTTTTCAAGGATGTTTGTTCTTTTTCCTAGGGACAACTGGTACTTGAGTGGTTTTATTTTAACCACACTTCGGCAACCATGTCTGTACATCCTAGAGCAGATTTTTCTGTAGTTAATATGCATCACCATATTTGATTATTAATTCATCTAGTCTCTCATAAATCAGCCTTTTGTATGCAGAAGAATGCTAATAGACTTTTGCTTCTAAATCTTCTAATGAACTGTGAAAAAATCTACTACATGGCCGACTCCTGCCTCTTAAATATTTAAATTTGTGTTCTTCTGTCTTCACAACTGATTTGCATGACCATTGTTTGGATGTGGAGCTACCTAGCTATTGTAAATACTTCACAGTCCCATGATCACCAGAATGAGCCTGCAAAAACTCTTAAGAGACTAGTTAAAATAAAACTTCTTGAGGTTTCCTTCAGATCTATTAGACTTGTTTTTAAAAGACTGCTGCTAAGTGCTGCTCTTTCCTCTGCACATCCTGCTCCAGCACCAAGATTTAATCTCAGCTGACAGAATGAGTTTCCTGTGTCTAGTCTCAAAAGACCCTTTTTTGCCACTGCCCCTACCAGTTTACTCACTGTGGCTGATAGTTTGTTAAATGACAGCATTACAGGGCTTGTGCCTGGCTGCTCAAAATCTCCAGTAACAAAGTCACCAGCTCAGCCTTAGATGTAGAGACCTGGAGTTTCTCTGTGCTTTGGTGCTATTCCAAAACGAGATATGAAACCTACGCAACGTGATTTCAACAGTATGTGTTTAGCGCCCTGAGGAGGATCTTCCTTTGAGGACTTCCTTCCTTCGTTAGCCACACTGCAGTCTGGGAAGCAGGATAAGCAGAGATGTGGTACTTTTAATGTGTTTTGCATCATAATTTTTATTTCTTTCTTATCTTTTTTTGTTGTTGTTGTTTTTAAAGCAATACCTGCAAAACTTCTGTACTTTTATAAATTACTTTTATATAGAACTTCTTTAATTGTCTTTTTGGGTTTTGGTTTCTGGGTTCTGTTGGGTTTCTACTGGTATTTTAACTGTATTCCTTAAATAAAATTATTTTTTTTTCTGCTCTAACCTGATCAGGTGAACTAACCTGGGTTATATATGGCCATATACAGTTTGAATCAGAGCACACAGCTGTTAAGCCTAGACACATATAACACTATTTTGTTTCCTGCAGAAGAACCGAAATGGGAAGAAAACAGCATAGAAAATTGATTTTGCTCCAGTGCAGAGTCAATAAACAAACTCTGCCAAAATATTCGTGATGCTGATTACAGGAAGGCTTGCAAAAAAATGAACGGCAAAGGTCACTTGCTGCCTTCTTGTGATGTTCATGACTCATTAATCAGAAAGCCAAGTCTGCATTTATAATTTCTCTAATCAGACTGAAGTCCTGAAGGAGCAGGGACCACTGGAGTACACAGCAGATTTAATGCTAAACTGGTTGAGCCCATGTCAGTTCAGTGTAAATCCGAGATTTGTGAAGGTCGTGCCTTGCTCTCGCTGTGGAGAGAGGCAGGACTTCCATTCACTCCCCTGCAGCTGGTTTGAAGTTGAATTACTGCCTGAGAAAGCCATCAGTACCTGGGCCTTTGAGGTGGTGCAGCAGAATACAGATGATGAGGAGAGCAAAAATGGAAAGGAAAGTGGGTATCCTTTAAAAGTTTCAAAGGGGCCTTTTGGCAAGAGTAGGTAAATCCCATGCGGATGACACTTGTTGTTAAAAGGCTTAGAACACTAACTGAGGCTTTGGAAGTGCCAAAGCCACTAAGTGAGGCTTGGAGGAGCTGGCAGTGGTTTGTCTTTGGACTTTCAGAGACCAGATGTATGAACTAGGTTTACATCAGGGTTTGGTTTGCGTTTTCTGTTTCTCCTGTGGCTACTTTGACTGTACTGGCTTCTCAGCACACCAGGTCCCTGAGCCAGCTTCAGAGGTCCATACCAACCAAACTGCTCTATGGCAAGGTCTTTATTTCCCCTTAAAGGTGGGGCGAGTATTTTAGGAAAAGAAGGAGGTGGTCATGAAACATGAATTAGTTAAAGATTCATGTTTGAGCAAAAGACGTTTATAGAGAATTAACACAGTTGACCTTTTAATGTAAGCCCTGTGTTCCCTACAGAGGGCTCAGAGTGTGCATTTAGTCAGCTCGTGTCTGTAATCAGGTTCAGTGACCATATGGCTGCTTGGATACAACAGCACTGAGAGGAGTTTGGGGATCCTTGTGAGGAGAAACCTTGTATGCCCCACTGCTGCCAATTTTAATTTGTAGAATAACTTCTCTTATATTTAGGCACAAATGTAGATCTAAATTTTATTACTCCTGGTTATTTTGAATATAAAATTCTCCTAGTTTTCATAGTTTTCATGAGGACCTGTTGGAGCTTTAGTTTATTGAGAGATGGTGGTTGAGTGGCTGTTAATGAAGATGCTGTTGACATTTATACGTATTTTCTCATCTCAGTTAGGCCTGTTCCTTTGATTTTGCTGCTTGCTCTTCTAAGTATTTCTTGACTGTTTGCATAGGTCCTTTCAAAGCAGTATTTATATCCAGCTGGCTTAGACCAAATGATGGCAGGAGCCTGCTGCTGTTCCAATAGATTTCCTTCAACACTCTAAGAATAAGATAAATAATGTAAAAGGTATGTTAAACTGATTTTTACATTCATGAATGTCTACATATGCAGTCTGAGTGGAGAATGTAGATAGGAAAAGTATCATTATGTCTCTCTTCTCTTACCTTGCCTACTGTCCTACATTTCACAGGGGCAGAGTGAACTTTGCTGACTGTGGAGGGCAGGCTGCTAATTCCCCAGAGAGGGATGCCTGCAGAGCTCCCTGCCTGTTCCCTTCCCTGCTGTTGTAGCTTTTATAAGCACAATTTTAACCTAATATTGTTATTATACTCACTAGATAAATTTCAACATTTCATTGTAATGAATATTTAGACTATCTGCTGTATGTATTTTATGAATTATTTTTATTTTTTTTTTCAATACAGCAGAGAAATGGATAATATTTTCAAGAGTAATTGCTTAACTTAGTCTTCTGTGTCATGGAATTTATAGAAGCTTATAGAAATCAATTTAATAAATGAAAATGACATTTGGAGTTCATTTTAAAAAATAATCTTTTGCTCTAACTTTCACTCTGATCTCCTGTTTTATCACAGCTATATTCTCATTTCAGAATAATTATTTTCAACTCTACCTGGCAGAAGAAATCTAGGTCCTTTTTTCAACTGAGCAGCAATAATTCTCTTTATTATAGGTAAATTTAGCTATTGAAGTAGTCTTAGCAGAGTAGGAGCATTATTTTAAGTACTTTTGAAACTTGTGGTATTACACGTAGTCATGAGCTGTGTGGAGATCCGTGTGGCAAGAAGGTTACAATTTACAACAACACTAAATTTTGCCCTTTTAATTATTGCAAAGTTTAGTGTTTTTATGAATTGTAAGGAAAATATTTTTATATTTTTAATAGCAATTATTTGGAAAAGTTAGAATGGCAGGGATTTGGCGTACATAAACCACAAGTATTTTGTAGACAAAGATGCATATCTGGACCATTTGTGTATTCTGATTATGCAAGATGCAAGGAATCAACAAACTCCTCCAGCTCCATCTTTCTGCAGTTTTGAGGGTTTAACAAATCAAATTCATTTCACAAAGCTGCTTAAAGTTGTCTTTGATGTGCAAACCTTTGGAAACAGTGAATATCCTGTTATGTTCTCGTTGAAGCACTAATCAACTAAAGGACAGACACATGTTTTGTTATAGGAACAAACAAAGTTCCTCAGCTTGAGGGATCAGAGAGAAACATAGGAGGTCTGAGAGCTGTAGACTTCTAAAACAGGCTGGACTAAAATGAAATTTTACAGAACTCTACTGTTGTGAAAATCTGTTTTCATCTAAGTAACAATATTTGCGCCAAAGACGTCTCTGAAACATTGACATTTTAATAAGAGAGTAATGTAGTACAGCTACAAAAGCTCTATAAAAATCTAAAATTTGATTTTGTTGTATGTCAGGGGAATATAAATGAGAAGGACAAGGAGCTAAAATGTTGAAGATAAATAATAAAAAATATTAAGTGTAAGCACAGTGGTGAGAAACCGTTCATGATGCCATATTTACATTACATTGACTGAGGTTAAGCTCTACAAGCTTAGAATATTCATCTAGTTTTGAAGAAACATGATTTTTACGCTTAATATGTTCTTCAAAGTAATTAAACCTTTCTGTTTTTTTTTTCTTTTGTAAAATTCTTGTTCCTGAGGTGATTAAGTCCACTTTTAATGCAAACTTTACAGTGGTTCACAGAGCCACTGAGTTTCAGCAGTGCCACTGAGATACAAAACACATCTGAAGGCCAGCATTTGGTCAGTAATGCTGTATAGCAACTGACCTTTTCAGAAGAAGAACAAGAAATTTATTCTTTTATAGTCTTAAAAACTCCTTACAGTGTGTGAGAGGTGGGATTTCTGGCAGACTCTGGCAGAAGAGAGGACAGACTCCTGCCTTTCCCTGCAGTGTACTTGTTCAGCTTAAATACAACTTGGCATTTTGGGTTGTTCCTCCCCCAAAAGGGTGAGTTAGAATATATTGCTCTCCAGTATGAAATTTTTAAAAACATCCTATATATTTCTGAAATTTGCTGTCAATCACCTCATGGACATCCAGAAAAAGAGACCTAATAAAAAGTGGCAGCTGAAAACTAATATTCTGAGCTGTCATCACCTAATTAATTTTCTCATCTCTATTCTAAGTATGGTCCCAACTCATATGGACTTCTTCCAGGGAACTCAACAATAAAATGTTCATTTAAAATTTCTAACAATAAGAAAATATTGAAAGACTGGGAATAACCACACTAACCTTGGATTAATCAGTCTGAAAATTCTGTGTTTGCAAGCGTAAAAGAGACCGGCCATCATTTTCAAATAATGATAAAACTATAGCAATTGATATTTTGTGTTTTAGGACAAATTGAGTTGCCCTTCACACCTGTTAGCTTAACTTTAGACTTTCAGAATTTGCTGTTGGGTTTGTTTTTTTTTTCTTCCTCATGTTTTTAATTGTATCGGACAAGCCAGTTGTTCATTTTGCTCTTAAAATTAAATGTTGCTTACATTAAATGATTTATACAGAGACCAAGCCACCTACAAGTCATCATTTTAATCTGCAGATACTGAATTCAGTAACAAGATTGGGTTTTTTAACATGCTGATGTACCTTAAGGTGCAACTAATGAGATCTATCAGAAAACATCAAAGGAACTAATTCCCTAAATACTGAAGTACTTTAGAAACTCCTTGAGACATTACCTGCATCACTAAATATCTGTAAAACTCCGGCACTACAACCATATAATTGCAGATTGCTGGAGCCTGTCCGTGCTCTTACTTTCCTCTGTGAAATCCCATTATTTAATTATTCAGTGTATAAAATTTATACTCATTTATGTCCATGATACCTGGAATTATGCAGAAGTGTTCATCAGGAAACCTGTTCATAGAATTTCTGCCTTGGTAACTTTTGCATAGTATTTTTTCTCGTGTTGTTTTGTTTGGTTAAACAATGTATTTGTGAGAGCAGCATTGAGATGGGTTGTTGTGTGACACCACAAAAATATACCAACAAACAATATATTTTCTGCCATAGAAAGGAAAAAATCACCTCACTTTTTCTAAGTTGCTGCTTGGTTTGGAAATTGAAAAATTGCTTGAAACTCTGCTAAGAATGGAAAGTAAATGAAATGGAAATACAATATATTATAATGAGACAGATGTGAGCTCATTTTCCCCAGTGCAGGTTCATGGACTGTGCATTCACTTGGTCCGCCTGACATTTAAATTTGAGTAAATTCAGTGGTTTATAAGAAAAGCATCTGTTGTTGGAATGACAATAGCAAGATACAATAGCAAGCAAAAGGCATCTAATTGTTAATAGGTATTACAGCAGAATGTCAATGAAGGGGCTTCCATTGTGCAGAGATTCTGTCAGCAGCCTGGGTATGAAATTGGCCAGCTCATCGGGGAATGCAGCACTTTAGTGAGCGATTCAGCTGTGACTGAGTGTGTACATTAAAACGTGGGACTCAGAAAAGTTTCCAGTGCCATAAATCAAGAGCAGAGCTAATACACAACACATTCATGGAGGGAATGTGATATAAATTACTGTGCTTTAGTTCTACTAACTTTAACCTTTAATCACATTACACTCAACGTTTAATTTTTTATAGTAATATTCTTTCTGTTGTCACGTTTTCAGTCCACTGTAACACTGGTAAAACCTTGAATTTTGCCATGTATCCAGCCTGAGCAAGCTGTAAAACCTGCAGCTTTATGGCTTCTGCTCTAAGATCTCTATTTGGGCATGTTCAGCCACTGAATAGTGAGGGTTGCTGCTAATGACTTTTAATTAAATCAAAAAGCTTTGAGATCATAAACCTGCTGACTTCATTTCCTTTTCCAGTGCACTTCAAAAAAGTAATTACTGTACTGCACATACAGGCAAATCTTGCAAAATACCCTCCAGATACAACTCAAAATTAAGACTTCTGGTAATGAATAAAGTCAGTTATGTTTTTCAGTAAAGAAATGAACCAAAAATTAGTATGTTCTTCGAAGCACATTTGAGAATTCTATTTCTCTTCTATTTTTAAATAAAAATCCACAAGACCCCGTACTTTCGGGCTTGGAGACCATTAAATGTAAATCCAGTTTTCCTTTATCATGATTGCTTTCAATTCTCTGCTCTAAATGTAGGGTCTGTAGTGGTTTTTGAGTCTTTATATTTGATGTTTGTTGGTTTTTCTTCATCATTAAAATTAGATGACGAGCCTTGACAAGAAACATGGGGAAAGTATAGAAGACAAACAGAATGATGGTCACAGGGGTCAAAAAAGGTAAAGGACCAGAAAGATTAAGAACAAAATAACAGAAACTACTTTTCTGGTAATTTAACATCATCTCCAACCTCTTCTGTGTCTCTCCCTCACCAGCTTTTTTTAAAAATTTGTTTTTCTTTTTGGGCCAAAAGGAAATTTTGAAGTCAAAGATTAGAAGTTTAGAAATATGAAACAGATTTTCTTTTCTAAGTAAAGTGATAACACTATTTTCTGATAACACTATTTTCTGAATTTGGGTTGCAGGTGTATCCATTGAAGGCCTACATTGCTGGACAGGGAGAAGAAATATTTATTGAAAAAAAAATCGCAGTTTTGTACTTTCTCATGGAATAATTATTAGTAAAAAGTATTGTTTGTGCCCAGTGCCTTCTTTCATAGTTCCAGATTTGTCTCACACTGCAGTGGTGGGTGTGGGGCACATGGCAGTGCCCACACCTGCTTTAATTCCCTGTGCATAGGACTCTTGTTTTCAGTTGCTCTTAGTAATTTTTTCATCACTTTATCTGCTTTTCAGCAGGGTTTCTTGTGCTGTTTATTCCTCTGTTATAAGCAAGAAGTCCATGCCCAATTTTTATTTGTAACCCTCTTCTAAACAACAGACAAGCCGACACCTCCTTCCTGCCCTCCCTGGTGCTTGCATGAGTGTTTTTGCCCAAACTCAGAATGAAGAAATTTGAGATTTTCTTTTGCATTTAGGAGCACAAGTAAGCATTTAATCCGTGAAGTCAAGGTGCAAAGAAGTCTGATAGCTGAATGTCCACTAAATGTGTTTCACTTTCTCCCACTCTGAATATCCACAAGAGGTATAATTATCTTATCACTTAACCCCCCACTGTTTTTTCTATAAATTGTTTTAATCCATGTAGTTACTGCCGTCTGGGTTTGTAGAAAGCTAACACAATCTTTTGTGTGTGGTTGCTTTTAAATTAAGACAACAATATTTTGGAGGCAGAGGTGTGAAATACTTTTTTAGTACAGAGCAACTAAAAAGAAACAGCTGCACAAGGTCAACAACCAGGACAGTCATTGCCGGAAAGACTAAATAGACTAATTTTTTTTTTTTTTTTTTTTTTTAAATCCTACACTTTTTTTCTATCATTTGTATTTTTACAGGTAGCCCAGAGCAAACGTGTTAAAAACCATAAAATGTACAATCCTGGCTGCCCCTTCCCAGATCTCTGAGCCTCTAACAGCGCTGGCTTCCTGAGGCAGGCGCTGCTTTTTATGCCTTTAGAAGCCTCAGAGGATTTCTGTTCCTGACCTGACCACCTTCTCTGTGAACCACTATAAAGCAGCAGCAACTGCAGTATCCCGTGGCAAGGACTGGCCCAGCACTGCTACACCCGCACCAAGGGCAGAACCTCCTCCTGTTTGTTACAGCCTTCCTGTGCTGTACTGGAAGAGGCAGAACACCTCTAATTCCACCTCTCTCTGCTCGTGAAGGGCTCTGTGTGGTGTTTCTAGGCTGTCTCTACATCTGAGACACTGACTTTTGAGACAGAGATGTGGTTTTGTGCAGTTATCAGTAGAGCGAGTCTTGAAAGCAAACCACTTCTTTGCGGAGAGCCTCAAGGTCAGCACCATGGATCACTTCAGGGTGATCACTTCATGCACAGGAAGCAGCGCTGGGGGATGCTCAAAAGGCTGTTTCTCACAGTGCAGACAGCTTTTCCAACCCCCTGTCTATGTGATCTGCCCACACCAGTAAGATGTAGTATCTTCAGCTGTCAGAAATTCTGCTCTGTGCAGAAGAAGTTCTGTTTGCTTCATTGCAATTCCAAAATAAAATTATCTAGAAAGAACAGCCACTGTGTCCCAGTGTTACACCTTCCATTTGCACAGATGAATATAAATGTGAATGTCTTGTACCCTGCAGTACCCTGCTAAGTTTGGCAGTCACTTGAGGTTTTATTATGTTTTAGGGGTTTTTTTCTGTGATTTTTTTTTAGAAGAGCTGAATTAGTCATTCATTTAAAATGCAAGAGAGGAGGCGAGAGATGCAGGTTTCCAGTTAATATTCATTTTATATCAGTTTGCGAGGAGATTAATAATTTGGTTGGGATTCAAAAGTCGCTAGAACATCTAGAAGTACAAAGGATATTTAGAAAATAACGACACAGATAGATTGTTCTGACATTTATTATTTATGTTCTTGTTTCTAAAATTCTTACTCTTGAAATCAGCCGAGGTTATGTATTCACACATGAAGAAGTCACCTGTGGGCTGGGGCTGTTGCATTACATCACAGTGGAACTTGCTGTGATGGAGGGATTTGGAGGAAACTTTTAGGGAAGTAGAATATCTCCATTTTGTTCTAATGTGACTGACAGTGTGAACTTGAGCAATGCAGCCCATGGAGAGCGAGCAGAACGCGCAGGATCCCTGTGCTGTGGGATGTCTGGGATGTCAGGGATGCCAGGGACTGGGGAAAGGAGTAGAATTTATTGTAATTGCTACCTGAGCAGTGCAGCTGTCTTCTGCAACTGCTGCTTGTCTTTTCCTCAGCAATAGCTCTGATAACCACACTTCATCTGTCATCTAAGGCTTGTTTTATTGAAAATACTCAGATGGTATTGGCCTTCAGTTTGGCAGCAGTTACTGAGAGAATAATGATTCCCTTTAAAAAACATTTAAATATTAGAATTTTGTATTGGATTACTGATCATTACCTCTGGAATTGACTAGCAAGAAAACATGAAGACCTTCATTAGACCAGACCAGAAGGGGTTATCTGAAAATTTAAATACTCTACTTAGCAAAAATATGTGTCGTAGAAATATTTTTTTAGAAAACATGATAATGTTTCAATTAGTTTTTCATACCTAAACTCTGCCCTGTTCATGCTCTACAGAAATTATATTTTTCCCCTGTAATTTTCAATTTTTTTCTTAAATTATATTTTAGTTTTACCTTAATATATGGTTTTGACTTTGCTTCCAAGAAGTACTTCTTTACTTGTGCTACCTTTCCCTTTTGTCTCCACCCCATTCCTAGAAATAGTAGAGTTTGAGGAAAGGCTGCAAGAATGTTTACTGCTTATACGTCTTGTGGGTTTTTTGTCTAGTGAAAATAGTTTGGTGGAAACATTTTAGTGGAGATATTTGGATCCTCTTATCTTTCTATATTGAAAACATTTTGCCCAGCTTGACTATAATTTAAAAAAAAATAGAAATGCATGATAAAAGCTATACACGTAATTGCTACATATAGAGACTAATCTGAGCTCTCCAGACATGTGTGTTTAGTACCCTAGTAATATCTGAGGAATAAATATATCATTGTCAATTATTTTAAATTGATATTAATTATCAAGGTTTATAAACATCTTTGAAAGTACATGGGAGTACCTAGAGCCAGTGTTAGAAAGTGCATTCTGAGCTTTCCAATAGTGTCATGGACCAAAAGTCATTTGCATGAACATCACTCCTTACCAGGCATTTTGGCTGCAGATATCTCTAGAAATTTCTGCTTTTCCAAAGGAGCATGAGTGACAACAAATTACTGCTATTGAAATGATAAGAAAAAAGGGACGATAGGAAGAATTCCTCCTATTCTAGGAGGAATGCAAACATTAAAATTGGCTTTTTGTATTTAAATATTTTCATGGAAATGCGGTAATAACTCTGCCCTTGTAGAAGGAAATATCTCTGCCCTGGATTTGCCCACACAGTGATGGTGAGGTGAATTTCCCTCTGCTCCAGCGAGCCCCACTCACTCGTGGGGTTCTGTCTCCTTTTGCTGATAAAGAAACTTAGACTTTCTTTGTGCATCCTTGATGTTCCTGGGGAGCTGCCACCAAGGAGGATGGAAGCATGCACAGAGACTTCCAAGGTGGTGCGTAGCTCTAGCTGCTGCACGGCTGCAGAGCTGCTGCTTCATAAAGTGACTTCCATGTTGCGAAGTAACCTCACAAAAGCATCCTTTGAGAGCAGCAATGTGCAGATAGCCAGGACATCCCAGTGGTGGCAAAATCTGGATTTCTTTTTTAATGTATTTCAATTGACTTCTAAACCCGTTTACACCACAGGATTAGTCTGCTCAGCTGTACCATCAGCCTGAAACAAGTAGGATCAGCAAGCAGTGAAGAAAAATGAGGTCTATACATGAATAGCCACTTATGCAATTGGCATATAACCTTTGAGTATTGTGAGGTTTTTTTTACCCATTTATCCCCAAACATACATAATTCACTCTTTCCAGACAAATTATACAGTGCTCAGTCTCATTAACTACTCACTCCCTGCTTTACTTCCAAGGAAAGCAGGCTCCATTAAACACTTAATGGTGTTCATGGGAAGCAGAGGCAAAAACCTGGCTGATGGGGGGTGTTCTCTTCTTGACTGCACAAACTGTATTAGGTTCAATACAGAAAATAAAGTTGAACAGGGTCATTTAAAAAAAAAAAATCTGTCTGTAGTCCTAAACAATTTCTTTGTGGTAGGGGTGATGAAATGATTTTTGTTCTGCAAGGTGTAAATAGCTGGAAATAGGAGCAGGGCTTTCAGCTGGTGAATAGAGAGCAGGTGGAAGTGCCTCCTATGATTCCCATCTTCTCCTCTGGGTACTGGGTGCCTGAGGACTGGGAGGAAGCACCTGAATCCTTCTCACCTTCGTTTGGGTAAAGTGGACTACCACAGCTGAGGAGAGAAAGCACAGGGTGAGACATCAGAAAAAAACCTGAGATTACAAAGTTGAACAGCAGGGGAAAACATGTCATTTCCAACTATGATAAAGGACAGTGAGAGCAAGGAAGCTTTTAGAAGATATTGAAAAATATTGAGGTTTTGACAAGCTGGTGAAAAAGCTGGAGATGGTGATGCTGAGAGTGGAGGATATCTGGGATCAGACAGAAAGTGCCCGGGTAGAGAGTAGGACTCCTGAGTTTGCTGTGTTAAGCTACTACTGTAAATAAAAACCTGTGTGTGAGTAAAGTCACCAAGTGAGTGCAGAGGGGTGAAGTATGGAACACTGAGCACTGCAGGATATTAGAGCAGACTCCAGGCAAGGTGGGAGACAGCACTAAACATTAATGGACTGTTGAGATGGAGAAGAGGAATACACAATGAGCTGAAAGCCACACCAAGGGAAGTTTGAATAGCGAGGAATTTCCAGGAAAAGGTCAATTTTAGAGACACAGAAGAATCAGCCCAGAGAAAGGCTTCATTGTACTCTAACTGTGGCCAGTAAAATGTGTTCAGGTGATAGTGCATGTTCTGTTCCGAGTGATGGGTATGATTGCACAGCTTGCTGTAAATGATCATTACTTGCATACGGACAAAATTCATCAGTTACCTGATTGGGGGTCTCTGGGCAGCAGCTTTCAAGAAATCATAGAAAAGAGCAGTCCTCATGTCTGGTCCTGTCCCTTCTCTGTGCTCTCTTCACACAAAATTCAAACAGAGGATGAATTTACTGCATTGTATTTGCTCTTTGTTCTAGGCTCCAAGTATTTATTTCATCCCATTGATGCTTAAATTCCCATTAGTTACTAGTGCAAAAAGCATTTCACAGCTATCCAAACATGAAGTTTAATTTTCATCTAGCTATTTTGTCCACATAACAGCTCTTCTGGTAACACTTTCTCACTATCTTTTAAAATCAGGATATAAAAATGAAATAGGAGTACACTACTGCTCTCTTTCATATCTGCAGTATAATCAAAGGTCAATAGATAAGACTAATACCATATCCTGGTGGTTAAATAGCTGCTAGAGGTGAAATAGAGGTGAAATAGCTGTTTTGTTACTACAATAATTTGACTTGCTTATGCCAAGAGGTGGGGCTTGGTAAATGTAACCTCAGTTACAACAGTTACAAACAGCTCTATTTTCTCATTAAATACATGCAAAAAATGTTTGATGTTTAGAAACTGATTAGATGAAAGTTTTCTGCTGAAAATCCTGTGAAGTCTTCTTTAAAAAGAAGTATTTTGGAAAATAAAGCGTTGCATTTTATGATTTCTTGTTGGCAATGTAAAAAGTATTTTGGAAAATAAAACGTTGCATTGAATGATTTCTTGTTGGCAATGTGGTTTCTGTGGGCAATAGGTGGGTATTTCAGGCTGCTCCTGCCACTGGCCCTCTGGGATACTCCATACAAAAAAAGAAATTTTTCTTCTTTTTTTTTTTAAAGTTTTTTTAGTAATATAAAATTAAGCCTACTCAGTGTTTACATTTTCCCCTTTGGAAGCATTTAATTAGTCATACTTGTTGGGATCACTGACACAGCTTTTATCCGCTTGATTGTTAAAATTGTGTTATAATTAGGTATCACATCATGAAAGCTCTTCTGCAACAAACTTTAACTATTACTATCAGATTTCAAAATTAATTTCCAGAAACTAATACTAACCAGGCTGTTGAATATTCTTAAAACTCCAAAGAGAAAACAATTCTCATGATAGCAGTTCTGTTGCCATAATAATTAATTAATTTTTAAGCAGTATACAGCATGTTGTAACATGAAGAGACGATCTTGTGTCGTAAAAAACATAAATACAGGCTGAAAACACTTTGCAATGGTGTACATTTTAAATAACTCGACTCTTTCAAACAGTACATTTGGGTTATGATGCTTGTCATGGAAAGAAGCTCTGATTTAGTACGTGGGCACAATGCAATTAAAATGAGAAAATAGATTTTTAAGTAAATGATGGCATTCACAGGCAACTGGGAGGCTGACACTTAATCTGCAAGTCCTGATCCTTCTTGCCAGAGCAGCTGAAGAGTTACTGTATGAAGTGGCTGTCGAATTACATGCTTTAGCAGTCTTTGTAATTGAAATGGTTGCACATAATAACTGTATCATGTCTGGATACTCTGTGTCTAATGCAGAGCTGGGATAAATTTTGATGTGTCTTGTATAGTTCACGTTCTTTGCTTGAATACTAAAGTATTCATGAAGAAGTGGAATATTACACCCCCAATAAGTATAATAAAGATTTTTTTTGTTGTTGTTGTTCTTATTTTTTTGCTTTAATTTTTTTAAAAATAATTTTTGTTTCAATTCTTGAGATATTTAATCCAAAATGCCAAATGAAAAACTACTGAGGTGGATCTGGGCAGCTGTGGTAAACAGTTAAAAGAAATATCTTCCTTCATCTGTA
Organism: Ifrita kowaldi; assembly: GCA_013398055.1. Classification (NCBI taxonomy): domain Eukaryota; kingdom Metazoa; phylum Chordata; class Aves; order Passeriformes; family Cinclosomatidae; genus Ifrita; species Ifrita kowaldi. The sequence continues at coordinate 452,973 of VZRS01006154.1, forward strand.
CCGGGAATTGGAATGTTGTAAATAATTGTAAAATTTAGAAGTACCTTGTCAGCCCCTGTAACTTCAGTGCTGGGGTGTTTCAGATGTTGTGGGCAGAGGAAACCCTCTGAGCTGGCAGCTGGGAACTGATGTGGAGCAGAGATGGGCTCCACCTGCCTGTGTGACAGTGGAGTTTTGTGTGTCTGTTTCAGCCTGTTTGTTCGTATCTCTGATTCTGTCCTCGTGTCCCGGTTTGGTGAGACATACAAGAAGCAAGGAAGAGGTTAATTACAGACACGAGCAACAGGGTAACGTCTTCCCCAGCTCAGTAGAGCTGCAGGCTGATGCAGCAGTTCATCAGGCTGCAGGGTGCTCAGGTTCCCATAAACACAGCTTGTAGCAATAAAAGAACCAGCTGCAGGCTAAGGAAATGGGGCTTGTGGATTGTTTTATTCCTAACTTTCATCTTTTGTCATAGTCTCTCTTTGTTCTTATTTCCATTGATTGTACCTTGCTGTGTTACCCCTTACCAGCTTTTTCTTTCTTTCCTACATCTATATATTTTTTTCAATTTATATCAATGGTTTTGAAACAAACTCTTTCTTGCCCTTCTGTATTGTTACAAAATAGAATATTGGAAAAGCAGAGAGCATGTGCAGGGCTTTCCTTGCACTGAATGTGTAGCACCAAAGAGTTGGATTACAGACGTTTCTGTAGGCTGATCTGCCTCTGTAGTTGTCAGAGGGCGAAGTGAAGGTAGATGATGGTGAAACTGTGTCCCAGGGAATAATGGTGAAACCTCTTCTCTTTTATATTAATGTTGAATTCACAACCCCAGCATTAGTTATTAATTTTAATAAATATAACAAAGGCAGAGAGCAGCATCCCTGTACCAAAACTCTGCTCTGAAGAGTCTTTCTAGAACTGCTTTTCTGGTCTTCAACTATTTTTGCAATTTTATAAGGAATACATTATTTCAGCAGGGCAAGTGTCTAACCTACTAGTGTGGGTGTCTAGTGCATGGCAGCACATCTGGTTGCAGTGGATTATTTACCACTGTCAGGTTTGTTTGATATTGCAATGTTATCATGAGAGAGACAAAGGAGCCCCTGTGTTTAGACACCTGAAAATCCCCGTGTCACACTGGCTCATGGCTGGACTCTCAGCTGAGGCAAATAGATGGTCCAGGATATTTTTTCTTCTATGCTCTGAAGTTGTAATTTTTTATCTGATCAAGTCGCAAAGAGAGATGTGTTAATGAAGATTTGTGAGGTCACTGTAGTGACATCCCCTGATCAGACCAGTACAGATGGAACAGGAGGTATGAGTGAAATATGGTAACTCTTTGTTTGATGTTAACATCATCTGCGCTGTGTTTTCTACCAATGTTTTACGAATTTTTTTCCTGCATCTAGACACGTCCTGTGAAGACAGCAGACTGTTGTCCTCAAATGCCTTTGGAAGTGAAAAGATACTTTGAAGGTTTTTGTGGTCAAATAGCTTTAATTTTATGTGTTAATTCCTTTCATTTGTGTTTATTCTGTTTATATGTAAATATAAATGTAAATTGAATGGAAATTAAATTATTCAAAATGAAAGTTGAAATGGAATCTTCCTGCCTTCTTCAATTCACAAGATAAAAATTATTCATTTCATAAATTTCCACTGCAAGATGTTTTTGATTTGATCAGATTTGATAAAATTCTTTTATGGAAAATTATTCCATTCATTTTTTTCAGCTTCAGCTATGAATACTGCAAAAATATTGAAACACGCCAGTATATGAAATCTCTTCTGTCTCTAATATTGTTTTAATATGATGGGGTATTAGAGCTAGCAAATAGTTTTGTTTAGAATGGTTGAGGAAGGATATATGAGATATATAAAGTGACAGGTAAAGCTCGCTCAAACCGGAAATTAATACAAAATTCTTTTGGAATACCATGAAATTAAGGTTAATTTAGATTTATTGTTTGTAATGTGGTTAGGGTTATTGTGCAATACGTGTGATTCTTTGCTTTGTTCATTTCCTGAATGCACATTTCCTCAGGTCATCCATAGGAAATGAATTTAGAAGTTCAGGACAGAGGCATATATTGCATTTCTAAAACAAAAAGAGCAACTGTGTAAACTGGTAATATTAGCTGGTTGTTATCTTCTGGATCTAGGTCATATGGCACATATTTTTATATATTTTTGAATGTTTTATTTTACTAGATCCGTTGGGGTTTTTTTATAAACATTCCTGTGCTCAGCTTTGGAGACATTTGCAGGTACTACAATCCCTGACTTGCTTAATGCTCATTAGGAACTATCAAATATGAATCTTTATTTAGGATAGTTAGGAACTATAACCCCTCCTCCTTTCAGGTCAAATATTTCACAACACTCCATTACAGCTACAATTTCTTTCAGTCTTATGGAGCATATGTGAAGTCCCAAGATTTATTAAGCTATGAATCTTGGGTACGGGCAAGTCATCCTGAGTAGGTGTTGTCTGCTAAGGACTTTGATTGCTAGTGAAGGGAGAGGTCTGCACATCTTCTTTCCAAATATGGCTGGGAAACAACTACTGAACTCTTCTTCCCTGTCTTTGGTAGCACTAGAAGTGTCACCATCCTGCCTTGACACAGACTTTTATTATTGCAACATGCTTAGAAAACAAGCAAAAGCAAGCCCCACCTTCCCTGTCTCTGCATCGTCCTACTGCTTTCCCCCCAGCTCTGTCTTCTAGTTTCTCTTCTCTTATTGGTTTTCTACACTTAGAAATGTCTATTTCCTATTGATCACTACCTCCTTTTGTCTTAAACATCTCCTTCATCTTTCAAAAGTGTGCTGCTTTCTGTGCATCAGTCCACTGGGTTAGGAAGATTGTGGCTCTGCCCTGGTGCGTTGGGACTGAACAAACAGCATCAATGGCAGCTCAGCCCATCGCAAAATCTTCATTCCCAGACAGATTCTTTTTTCTCCACAAAGACAAAAATGGACGTGAACCTTGCTTTGTTCACTACCTTTTATACTCCTTCTTCAAAGTTTGCCTGTGGGTTCATTAGAAAAAAGTATAAAAAACCCAACAAAAAACCTTTGTGTGGAAACATTCTGATCTTCAAAGTACTGCTGGTCAATGGTACTGATCTTTTCATGCAGACAAGGATAGATCTGGCTAATATTTAATTCCTAGAATACAAAGACTTCTGCATAATGGATAAGGTGAATGTATTGCTTATGATATTCGTATCTTCCCTTATAGCAGCCTTCTGGCACCTCAAAGGGGCTACAAGACGGCTGGAGAGGGACTTTTTGCAAGGGCATGTAGTGATAGGACAAGGGTTGATGGCTTTAAACTGAAAGATTGCAGGTTTAGATTAGATATTATGAAGAAATTATTTAATGTGAGGGCAGTGAGGCACTGGAACAGGTTGCCCAGGGAAGTTGTGGATGCCCCATCCCTGGAAGTGGTGGGGCTGGATGGGGCTTTGGTGGAGGTGATTGTGAAGGAGCATTTTTCATCATCTTCATTTGCTCCAACCATTCTGGGAGTGGAGAAAATGGTGTTTCAAGATGAGAAGTGGTTCAAGCCTCTGGTTTTAACTGAGAGGATGAGTTACAAGGGTTTTACTCCCTGGGAATGCTGCTGGAATTCCTTGGTCTGTGTGTCCACTGTGTCTTGCTGAGTCAGACCCCATTTCCAGAGCATGGCTTTTAGTGTCGGCACACCAGTCCTGCTGACCCAGGGCAGCTCCCACAGCTGAGGTGTCATACAACCAAAAAAACCCCAGCCAAGACTGTAATGAAGGGGTCTTACTGTAATCATCACACTTCTCTTTGGAACACATGAACTCTGTGCTGGGCAACGGCTGTTCAGACAAAATCTATCTGTAATCAGCCATTCTAATGATCACGTGGCTGGGAAGAGGGATCTGCCTGGCAGTGCTCTCACACAGCAAGGCCATCAGGCTGCACCATACTATAGATAGCACCAAATGCCACTTTTTAGTTACCTCTTTGGAGAGGAAATGGTAGGAAAAGGCAGTACATAATAAATAATCATGTTTTGTGCCTCTGAGGAGACTGATTCTGTGTGGGAGGACGCCACCATGGGCCAGCAGCTGCAGGGGACAGAAAGGCCCACATGCATTTGTGCACATGAAAGGACCGTGGATTTCCATGTCTCCCACATGGAAGACCAAGATCTTTTATTGACCTCTGGTTATTTTACTCCTGCTGAAAGCAGAAGAGAGCGAGCTCTCATATGCTGGCTCTCTTCCTTGGGGGTGAGTTATTTCATGAGCTCTCCTTTCCTAAACTCTTCCCATGGTGTCAGATGTTGCCATGGCCTCTTATCAGTGGCTGTGGACAAACTGTCCCTTCTGGCCTCTCCTACACTTCCTGCAGGTTCTGAAATGCATTTCTTAATATGCCGTGTCATATTTTTGGGGTTGCTTTTTTCTTTCGTTCTTAAAACCAGAAAACGAGTGCATTTAACCATGAAAGCAGGTACAAATGTATTCCTGTTAGTGGGTAATAATGAAAAGTCAGAGAGATTAATGTGCTGTTGCTGTTTATTCAGTACTGCATTGCTTGTGACTAACTACAATGGATGAGACCTTCTTCCTGCCTCATTAAATAAGTTAATCATGTAAATCAGGAGGAAAAACATTTTGGGTAGAATGAGTACGGGTTGAGCATCAGATATGCAGTTTTTACCACCAGGTGTTAAAGCAGATTTGGCAACATACAGATGTCCCAACTACAAAACATTAACATCAGTCTTCTGTTATCTCTAAAGTAAATGAAAACAAAATTAAAAGGTTAAATGGGTGCTTGTTTCAATCAGGAGTACATGGCCACTGACTGAAATTTTGTTCAGAGAAAGAGGGGAACTCTAAAGGGAATGGAAGTTCTTGAAGAAGACAAATTATAATGTACATTGCAATATATTCCGAACACTTTTATGGCTTTAAAATTGTAAATCAAAAGCACAATTCGTTATCTATAAAGCTGGATTTGCTAAGACTTCCAGATATTTCTTTCCCGGCTTACCAAAAACATGCACAGATTTAAACTCTGGATTTGAAGCCAAGAGAATGAAAATGTAAATAGGGACACAATCTTGACAACCTGAGAAGGAATAGGAATAACAATGTTTAGATTAAACTAGCAACACAGTGATAAACAAGTGTAGCTCTCAGGATTATGAGACAGAATTAGGAAAAACCCGCCATGTTATCTGAACATTTGTCCAAAACCCTTTTTAAGCCCAGACAGAGCTGCTGAGACTGAAGAAATTTTAGGTTCCAGTAATGTGATTTTTAATCAGACCGAGTGCTTGCATTTTGTGATTGCAGATGGAACGGGAGACATTTCAAAATATTATTTTTTCAGCTCAAGAACTGCTGAAATTTTTATTTCTGTCATCACAGGATTCTTAATTCAGAGGCTTAAGATAAAGAAACCCTAACAACTGGCTACTTTAATTCCAACACAAGTATAAAGTGGCTGCGGAGATAATTGTCAGCAGTTGGATTAAAGGATATGGAAGTATTGAAAAAGTATTGCCTTCCTTCCTTTGTTTTCAATTAAAAAATGAGGTTAAATCCATTATGGGGTTTTTTAAGAGATGGCAGTGATCACAGGAGAAACAAATAAGGAGGCCTGTGAAAGGATATTGATAAAATGGCAACACTTTATTGGTTGGGAGGAAATGAGTATGGATCTGAAGCCAAAGTTGCTGAAATCAATGGAAGATACTCACTGGTTTCAGTGAAATTTGAGTAAGGCTCAAGAGCTTGAGCTGATGTTACCTAATTAAGCTCCTGATGGCTTATTTGACCCAACAAATGGTACTGATGCTTCATTGCTGGAACAATACAGAGATTTAAAACAAAATATTGAATTAAAAACGACTGTGCCTTTGCAACAGGCTTAATCTACATTTCAAATCAGAAAAACTTGTTTTTAGGATCAAAACCTATCCTCCAACTTCTGAATAACACTGTAGAAGCTAGTGTTTGGCATTTGTTTATTTATTTTTACATCAAACATGGATACAATTTAGATATCAAAACTTTCTATTAGATTAACTGTCATTGATTTTAGCCCATATTTTCATACTTTTTAATTTCATAACAATAATAGATTGAAATTAATTTTGCCAGTGGGTAATGATGAGACAATTGTAATTATTTTAAAGTTCTGTCCTAGACTGGAGTCAGTGAATACCTGGAGGTTTTGTTCTAACTGACTCTCTTTGGCCTGGATGCTTCAGGTTTGGGGAAGTTTTTATTTTGTAGCATTCAGCTTCGATGTGGGAAAAGTCAAAAGTAAAAATAGGGAGTGAAACTGGGGCCAACCGAGTACCAGCTCGCCTTCCAGTGTGGCTGTGGTCAGACCAATCCTCTTTTCTTTATTGAATTTTGCTGGGGTTTGGATTTGTCTGAGAAGAGGACCTACCCCAAAATAAAGAAGAGGTGAGATTGTGTAAGAACACCTGTCCTGATGACATTTCTATTCAAGGTGATAGAAAAGTGGCCAGAATGCCTCAACTTATAACATTTGTAGTATTATACGCAGAAATGTTTTCAGAACAGTTACTGACATTTTGACATTCCTGAAACTAATCCTTAGCTTTATTTCATCCCTAGTGACACTTTTTTCAACTGATAATTGAAATAATATACAAGTCTATTTTCTACTGTAAAAATAGGTGCAGATATGATATTTTCTTCTGCTGCTGTCTTGTAGCAGTGCAAGCTGTAATACATTATATGGCTTACAATGACAAAAAATTATGTTTTCAATTTGGTAAGTCGTTTTCAATTGAAAATATAATGCATTCCTGCATAAGACATATTGCTCTGTGGCAGGCTGTAAGTATCAGGGAAGTCCCACTATATCTGAAACAACATAATTAACACTCTTTGTTCATGATAGGCAAGTAAACAACCAAGGCAGGCCTTTTCCAGTGATGGATAGCATCTTTATTAAAGAATTAATCTAGATCTCAAAGCAGGATCTATCTAGTACATAAATCAAGGCCTTGTGGTTCCATTTATGGTTCCTTTTACAACCTAAGTGTTAAGTTTATTGCCATATAGCCCCATAATTCATTGTTGAGGGATGCCAAGCCCTGGTCTTCCTTCTCTCTATTCTCACTGCAGATGGAGACACTTTCAGTTCTCAGCACCAACACCGATTTCTTCTGTTCTTAGCAAGTAGCTTGAATTCTTACTGTCTAATGTCAATGATATAACTAGATTGAGAAGGTTCAGTTGTGCTGATGAAATGTATTTATGTATGTGAAGTATTTATTTTCCTCAAACCATATGCAAAGTCAGGATTGCCCTGCCAGAGAGCTGCACTTGTCCTCCTGAGATGGTCAAGTCTGGAAGAACAGAGGGCTTCCACGAAAGCTGTAGTGATTTATCAGCTCACATTTGAAGATGATGGGCCTAAATACTCTATTCCAGCTATTTGGTAGCTGCTGTGATCCGTGAAAACTTACCTGAGCACCTGTGGCCAACATCTATTTTCCCTGGTCAGTAGTTCCCTGTGCATGTTGCACGTGCTTGGGATCCCCAAAGGCTTTTTCCTTACCTGCCTTAATTGCAAGATGGGCAATTAGAACACAATATAGAAAGCTGTGTTTCAGCTTTCATTGATTAGCAGCAGATCAAACAGAGGCACTGTGCCAGATCACTGGATACATCTATGTATGGTGAAGTGGAACCGGTAGAAAGCTTAAATGCTTTGGGGCCCAGAAAGGCTTTTTGCCTCACTTTCTAGTTCTGAATGTTCTTAGGATAAGGTTTGTAGGTTGTTTGGACTTTACTGTATTTATTATATTTGGCTGTGAGCAGACTATTAGATTATTTACTTCAGAACGGAGTGATGTTTCTATGCCTTGATGTGCAGTGGATTATCTGATGATGTTTTTGTTTAAATAATTATGAGATAAGGGAGATACTTGCCTATGAAAGGTGACATCAGCTGTCATTTCAGATTGTTGCCAAATGCATGTAGATACATCTGCAGGGATTATACTCTTGAACTGGAAAGTTTCCAGGAAAAACATAGCAGAGCTTTAATTTTTAGAAAAATTATGCTAGTAGTGTTTTAGTGAAAAATGAGATTTAAGAAAGCATTTTAGAAGTTTGTTTCCAAGAGTCTCATACAGATGCTTCTGCTCATTAGGAAATGTCAGTGTGGAAGTTTTTAGTCTACAAAGATTGCAGATACATCAAGGAGAAGGAAATGGATTATGTAAGTATTAGCAGCAGTGAAAAAACTGCAGTCTACATGTGTAAACTCTTCAAAATGCATACCAGCTTCCACTTCTTTTTCTGTTTGGGATCTTGAAAGAAGAAAGGTCCAAAGAAAGATCAAATCCTTTTTATGGAGAACTTTTTTTTTTTGTATTTAGTTTTCAGAAGACAGTGAGCAAGTGAAAAGTGTAACTAATCTGGCAGCTGTGGAGTAAATTGAGGGGTGGTTTTCAGCAAAGGTAAGGGAATAAGAGTTTTATTCTGTATAGCCAAGCTATGCTACTTTCCAAGAATATGGATGTAAGATACTGTTAACATTTTTAATATGAAAAGGCTTATGATTCTCAAAAATCAATAACGTTTATGATTTTACATGGTGGCATCACACAAAATGAGGCCCAGATTTCTGAAATGAAAAAGTGGATTCTGTATAATGCAAGTTGAAGGTCATTTGTTTTGAGGAAAGGTGTGCAACATTGTGTTATTTTCAAGTAACTCCCTTCTGGTTTGTGCACACTTTTCTAAATTCATATATGGGATATCACAAGTCAGAATCTGAGCTCACATCTGCTGAGTCAATATCAGGAGTTTTTGTGCTTCACCTTGATTTTTCAATAACATTGCCCAAATTCAGTTGAAATCCCTTACCTGGTGGAGGTAATGAGATGGGCATTTAGTGAATATTTGCATAGCAGCACCTCTGCTTCCTGGTGATAAATGATTTCAGCATACTGAAATATAGGTAAATTTGAAAAATAATGAATCTCCCATTTTCTAAGAAGTTGGAATTTTAATGAAAAATCATCTGGTAAAAAAGCAATGTGCTGTAAAACCCTTGCTGTACCGAAACTCAGGAACACCAAAGCTGGAATAAAATTATCCACATGGGTATTTTTAAAAAGTTCAATAATGTGTTTTCCTGCCTGTTTGAAAAAATGAATTTCTTGCTTTTGGTGCGTCTTGCTTATATTACTTGGAATTAGGAATGCCACAGCTCAAGCAACATTATCTTCAATCAAGGAAGCCATAGCCTTTTTTCCCCTTAAATTACTGACGGAAAAGCATTCCCAACGAGAACCTGTGCAGCTTAACTGAACCCAGCAAATCTCACCTGTCTCAGGTGGTGTTTGAAATGTTGTATGCACAAATTAAGGTTCACCCAGATCATCATTCTGCATCAGGTTCTTTTCTGTGCCAGCCTGGCGTGCAGGCACCATCCCTTTGTGTTGTGACAGGGTTTTGCAGGAGCACAGCATCCATCTGCTTGAGCCTGACTGCAGCAGCAAGGCCACACATAATGTTGGTACAATGTATAAATAATACATTAGTATGCAACGTGACAGGCACTGACAGTGGGGCAGGACAAGTGGTGTAAGTCTGATTGAGAAAGAAAACTTTAGTAGAGGTGGAGGCTAGCAAAGAACGGCTTCTTCCAGATGAGCATTTTTTAAAAAAAGCATTACATGCTTTGGATTAAATAAAATTATTACAGTTCTTTCATAGGAAGCTGTTTTAATTCCTATTTTGTTTCCATAAGTTGCTGCATAAATTGTATTTTCTCTATAAATTCTCACTGGTTTGGGCTTGGCCTCCTGGGGTTTTAATTTATCAGACTTGTCATTTCTTGACTATTATCACAGATTGAAATGTACAGTAGACACCTGGAGGGTTTTACTTTTTTCCATCCTTGGGCTTTGTAGAAAAAGGACCATCTGGCCTGTAGGTCTGGAAGCATCAACATTCACTCATTAAATGTGTCTGAAGCCCTCACTTTCAATCTGCCTCATTTAGCTACCTTGTGACTGTAGTTAGGGGGTCTGTTGTTTTCACCTGTTGTTTACAAGCAGTTTAAACGTGTGCTCCAAACTTGAGGAAAACATCTTCTGTATCCATCTCCATCTTTGTGTTTTGGTACCATTTCAACATTTGGCTGTTCCTGGAATAAGAGTCTGGGGTTAAAGTATGGTGACATTTCCAAAACTTCATTCAACATAATCAGAAACGTTCAACATTTCAGTGATGTTATCAAATACAAAGGCTTGAAGAGGACCCTGCTGGGTTGTCTAATGGGTGCTTCTCACGAATGGCAGGGAAGTGTCTGCTTCCAGTGACTTTTGCTGGTAAAAATCCATGTGGGATGTGCCTTTGCTGTGTCAAACAGGGCTCAGGTGCAAAAAGGAATTCAAAGGGGAGAGCTCAGCTCTCTGGTTATGTCTGGGAAAGCAGAAAATTTTCCGCACTGGAAGCAAAAACGTGTTCTAGTTGTGAATTAACTAAAGACTGTCATCTTGCAGAGTATTCCTGGGAGAAGTTAGGCCCCAGAAAGGAGCTTTGTTTTGATTATTAGCAGTGACTTATCTGCCTGTCAGGAGATGGTGACAGGTTGTAAAACCCCCTTCTATTTTGTGCTTGCTTGAAGAGTTGACAGCAGTTTATTGTGAACTCAGCAATGGTGTAATTGCACTGTCTTGATAATGCAGTTTTTCCTTTTCTTCTCTCTGTAGTTAATAAATACTTTTAAAACTTTTAAATAAAAATAGAGAGTATAAAATTCCAAACAAGATACCAAAATTATTAGCTTTGCCATGTGAATGACTTTGTGTGCACTGAGGCTCGGTGCAAGAGCAGTCATTACAGGCATTTAGGCCAAGCTTGCTTCTATGGAGGGGGAAAAAAATCTCCTACATAAAAGAAAAAGAGCCTGAAAATGTGCTGCTGTGAGGTAAGCATGAATAAAGATTTAGCTTAATCTGGAGACTCTCAGGATCAATGAGAAATTTCAGTAGGAGCTTCTCTACAACATAGATCAGAGCACTTTTACTGAGGTGAGGTCTGTATTTTCACAACCACAGTAGTAGCTTTAATAACTAGAAATAATTAGAGAGTCAGAATAAATACTGATGTTCTCTTCCTTTCCTCATTTTGTCTGAAACTCATGCAGAACTATCATTTCCTCAGAATAAAAGTAGATCTGCCAAAGCTTTGGAATGTACAAACAATTCCTGTCTCTTTGTACATTTCAGGTCTCTCTTGATGTAATTTTGTGTTGATTGTCCCATTTTCACTGAAGGCAAATCGCTCTCAAAATTAACATTTTGTGAGATGGTTCCAGCAGACCGTAAAATACACCATGACTGTATGTAATAAATATTATTTGTTTAGTGTTCTAAGCTCTTACAGGTGTGTATCTGAGTCATGCATCTCTCTTTAAAACTCAGAGGAAGTGGGGTGAAGGTAAAGCTGTGGTGTTTTACCTCAATCTCCAGTTACCCCCTTGGCAATACCGTGAAGTTCCCTGTGGGTCGGCTCTGTAACCCTGCCCATGTTCCACCAGCATTGCTCAGGAGCCTCTGCTGCACCTGTACAGCCACTATGAAAACTTCTGTGCCTCTGCAGAGAGATCTGACTTCTCCACCCTCTGGAGAAGGCCATGAGCAAAGCCAGTGCTTTGCCCTTCAGCCTCATGCTGTCAGTGGGCTCTGGGTCATGCCAATTTTCATACGAGCAAAGAACAGGGTGGGTGGTGGGCCCAGTTTATCAGTTTACTTAGAAATATTGTTTGGCAGTAAATTTCTTGACCTGAGTCAACAGTCTCTCCTTGATCAGTCTGCGTTTTGCTGTTGTACACCTATTTTTTTCTCTGGTGTAACCTGCTGCCGTGCAAGGATGTGTATGACACCTCAAGTGTACGTGCTTAATGGAGAGGAGATCACTGGGGGCTGTTAAGGGGATGATGGGGCTGAAAAGGAGTCACTCCTCATGCACCAGATGTCCAAAGTCTCTGTTCTTTACTTCCAGCTTCACTGAAGTCTTTCTTTAGGCTGTCTCCAAATATAGCAAGAGTCTTTGTACAAGAAATACCCGTTCTGACTGTCAAGTTCCAAAATGTTTTTTTATCCTCCTTGTTTGGTGACCCATAGCATCACTTGGTCTGTGAAGGGGAGAAAGAAACTCTTCTGCAGAGAAATTATTTCTTTTAGTGCAGCAGTCACAACAACTCACAAAACTCAGCTCTGCTCTAACTCCCAGATTTGTGGCCGGCAATTAGGAAAGCTCAGCTGGCAGGGATGTGGAGTCATTCCTTCTCTTCTTCTACCATTATTAGTATTCAGTTTCTGTCTAAGTTAAATCCAGCAGGCAGGATGAAGTGTTGGTGCTTTCTTCCAAATCAGTAAGTAAGGCACTCTCAGAGACGTGTGCATCACCTGCTGCCAGAGCCCGAGGACAGATCCCCAGCACAGCGAAGCAGAGAGCTGAACAAAAGCTGTCATTTAACCCTGGCGCTATCCTTGAGGGCTTCCTAGCTTCATAAAATGATTTTTGGCCTGTGTTATGATGGTTTGGTACCTGAATGATCTGTGCACCTCAGGCAGCAATGGCGAGGTAAAATGACTGAAATAGAAACCAGTGGCAAATACCTGTATCCGCTTTAAGAGTTGTGCCAGCCTCTCTTTCCAACTCTTCAGCTGGAGTTTGAGAATTAAGGAATAAAACTAATTTAATGAATTCTTGATTTCTAGTAGTTATAAGAAATCATTCATTGAAGTATTGCATGAATAGGACTTTCTATGGTTCAAACAAAAAGAAAGTTTCGCGGTTGGTTAGAGATCAAGCATCAGCAGCCGTCTCTGAACAGGGGTTTGCACTGAGGGAATCTGTTTTATGAATGGTAAAACTGAGGCATAAAATGATGCACATCCCTCTGTGCAAACTTCCATCAGCCAGAACTACTGTGCCCGAGAAGCACAGAGCTTGTTCTGCCATATGCAGCTGGGCTGTGCAGCTGCTCTCGCTGAAGAGTTCGAGGTGAGATGGACTGGAGTAAACTCAGTGTTGAGACAATTTGCACATGAGAATTCATATTTCCAAATACCTCAAAGCTGACAGATCATTGCTAAAATAGCAAACTTGCCTGTGAGGTTGGACAGTCAGCTGGACAGCCTAAAAATATATATATATGTATAACCTTTTGAATTTTCCATCTTTTTATGCCTCAGACATTAATCTGATGTCTTATAGTTATTCCAGAGAAAGTCTGTACCAAAATCGTTTAAATTACATCAGTGTGCAACTAGTGTGAGGACAGAAGTGGGATTCTTAGAAAGAAAGCATTGTTTTAGCTGTAAATCAATTCAAAATTAACAATAATACATAGTAACACACAATCTTCTATTGCAGCTGGCTACTTGTGAATGTGCAAGAGTTGAACACATGCTTTTAGCAGCTGCTTAGACTGCAATATAAAAATAAAGAAGGTTAGAGCAGTACAAACACTATCTGAACTTTTATACTTACCATGGGAAATGTCTGAAATACAGTACACAACTATGGTGGGTTCATTGAGTGTCCGGGCAGTAGTGAGGGCTGACAGCTGAAACCATCCATTATCTTTCAGACTGGTTTGTGTGCCCTTCAAACAGCTTCAGCTGAGGGAAGTCCCAGAACTTGGTACCCTGCTTGCATTACAAAAGGGTAAGTTAGGAGCTGCTGTCCTAGTGCCAAGTTACACCAGGCTGAACCTGGTGAGGGTGGACAGAATAGAGCCCTCTCTGTTCGCTCATGCCTCGTGAATGTGAGCAAGGGTCTTGCTCTGCTTTCAAACAGAGAAAGAAAAATGCATTGCTCACTCTGAATCTGCAAAACCATATGAAGTGAAAACTGCCAGTTTCTGTTTGCTCTGTCAGATGAGATAAAACTCCAATGAATGTAAATCCAGGAATTCAAGGAAAAACGTGACTGCTCATTGGTGCACAGCAAAAACTAAGCCAGAGCATCATGTTAATTCGCATTAATCACAGACAAATTTTTCTGTCTGATAAAAACGTGAGTAACAAAGAGCAGGTACCAGAAGCTCTCATTAAAAGTTAAATCTTTTCACAGTGGTTTTTAACAATATTTTGAAGTCCACGGGAACAGACGATGCAGGGTTGGACACCTGCTACTCCTCCAGACCAGGAGGAGGTATACAGAAGTTGTCCTACAGCACAGATGCCATTTTCATGGATTAAGTAGATTTAGTAGCATCTAATCCCCCCAGCATTGCCAGTTTCAGATCAAACTTTTTCATACTACATAAAGTTGATGTCATGAATGCTTTAAAATTGGACACATCTTGTACTGTGTATAAATGCTGATAGCACTGATTTCTGTTTCTTGCAGTATGAAATGTGATTAACATTTTAAGCTAATATCCAAATGAAGTTGTTATTTTTATAACCCATCAAATGGAAATTACGAGGCTCTTAAAAACCCCTCAACAACAGACTCGTAAAGGGGATAATGACAGAGACATTAGCTGTTTATAAAAGCTAATATCTCATGCAAATTTGACATTACATGTCTTACTGCATGTTATTAGATGCTCATTTGCTATGCAAATATTATTCACTTTTTGTAAATGTCTGATCTTCAGTCAGCATAAGGAAACATGAACTTCAGTGCTATGCTTTAGCATTTTCCATGGAAATATGGAAGATCTAGACTATGCTCTTTGATCAATGCCTTAATTCAAATTGTCACCTTCTTTAAGGTGACTATCTTTTTTTTTAATAACTGCTAAATTATATTAAATGCCTTAAATTGTAAGAATGCATGACAAAGTTGGTTCATAATTTCTAAAATTGTTTATCCATAGTTATCATATTAACAGCACAATTATTAAAGTGCCTGCAGATTGGCACAAGGAAGAGCTAACACCAACATCTTTCATTTAATGAGATTCAACAAGACAATGCATTTAAAGGTAGCCTTTGATAGTATTTTTCAGCTGTAGTAAATATATGTTGTTCCATTCTTTTTACATGAAAATTTACATGGCCAGGTAGCATAGTCTGGAAGGGAATCAGATATGAAGTTTCTTAAGGCTGGATAGACCTTGGTTAATGAAATTCCTGCTTTCAAATACAGTTGCTGGTGTACAGGGAAGGCAGGATTCCCAGAGTTTCTGGGTCATCAAAAACAGTCTTCTGTTCTGGTGTGCGAATATATCATCTAATCCTTTAATAAGCTAAATATATCCCATCTACAAAATGTTTATCCAGCTGTTCCTCAGGGAGACTGTTCTTGGACCTCTCTCTTCTGATCAAAATTATAATTTACTCTACTGCCTAAATATATTCAAGGCAGTTTGTACCTGTTTGTTCCTTTGCCAATATTTTAGCTTAAAAAAATCTGTTTTTCCTTCCCAGAGTGTCTCTGAAGTATTTTCTAAGAGCAATCATACTTCTCTCCAGCCCTTTTTTTGTTAGGCTAAACAGGCCAGGTTGTTTTAGCCTTGTCTCTTTGGAGTGAAGACTTTCCTCTGATTATGAATCTCATCAGGTTTTAATTCTTTACATTCTAACATAGATAAACTGAATTGTTCAGAGCCTTCAGGGCATGAACTAGCACCTTGTACAGTTCTGGTTTGTACTTGCCATGTCTTGGTGATATCTCTCTGCTCACACAAGAAATGGCTTTTTTGCCTTTTCCCTTCCTTCAGAGCTGACAAGTGCTTGACCCCTCCTGTTCTGTGCAGTTTCTAACTTCAGGATGCTCAGTTCAGCTAAGTTCTTGCAACTAAGTGCATGACCTTGTACTCAGTAGTGTTGACTTACCTCGAGTACCCATTGCTTCTGTTTCCAGCCACCCCATTCCTGTGGGATATTCCAGTACAGTTCCAGCAGCACTGCAGAGCCGTCTGGCCACCCCCAGGCTCTGCCTTGCACGGCCGCCCTCCAGCAGCTGCACTGAGCCAGCAAAAGTCAGTTTTAACACGAGCATTCTTCTGAGTTTATCCCAGAACGTGGAGGAACTCCAGATCAGAGCACTCTGAGTCAGTTCCCCCACAAATGGAAGAGCATTGCAAACACTGAGGCATCTTTTGGGATAAATTAGTGGGATGTGGAACACAGGGTAGCAGGGCTGGCTTCAGTGAGGTGAGGAAGCACTGGAAATCTCCATGTGAGCTTGAGCTGCAGCCTGTTCCTGTCCACACCTTGCAGCCTGATTCCAGGAGCTGGGTTTTGTAAATCCAGCGATCCTGCTGTTCCAGCTACACCTCACCCAGGCAGTCTACTTTAAACATCCCTGATCTGTGCAGCAGCTGCACAGAGCTGGGAGAAAAGCGAACGTGGTGGCTGACACAGAACGCGGGCTGTGCCCCTCACCAGGTGTTTCACACCCCAGCAAACACAGCTCCCTTTCCTTAAGGAGCAGCCCTGTACTGTGCGTTTTTCACAGAGACATTCCCTCCACCACTGCCATGCATGATTCCTGCTGTGTACACATGTAAATATAGTGGCTGTAAATTCACCTGACTCTGCTGCACACGTCCTTGAATCAGCAGACTGCAGTGCACTTAGCAGCATCACCATGGCTGCTATTTTCCTGCTTCCCAGTGGGTTACTGTTCATTCCAGTCCTGTCAAAGCCTCCCAAGTGCCAAATCCAGAAATTTAACATTCAATTAGCACTCTGTTTTGTTCAGGAGGAATTCTTCAATTCCAATATGCTGTTTGTGTATCAGTATAAGGTAGCAGCCCTCCTTTGCTAACAGCTTGCTGTAATCCATGCCATAAAGGACAGCTGAAATGGAGCTATAATTATATGTTTTAATAAAGCACAACTTGGTTTGTTTACCTTAAATTTCAGCATTTCATTATTTAAAGCAATCTATCTCTTGAAGCATATTATTTTTCTTAACAGTACTTATACAAAAAAGAATTTCCTCCTTGTTTTTTGTATTTAACTTTTTTGTTGATGAGAGAATTACTATTATGATCTGCTGCTGAGTTTATACAATTGATATACCTTGGCCTTTTCACCAACCACTATTTTTTGTGTCAATTCCTTCTCCCTGTGGAAGTATTTAGACTACCCTATATATGTGTCTAAAATAGAAAGGATGATGGTGTCTTTGAGCTAAAAAGTGCTTCAGAAGATCTCAAAAAAAATCTTGAGCAGCTGCCCAGAATTGAATTACAGCCCATATGAGGTCTGTGTATATTAGAAACAAGCATAAGAAATTCCAAGGTATAGGATGAATCTGGGCATACTGAGGGGTGTTAGTATCTAAGCAGATGAATTTGAGGCAGAATATTTTTCAGCTGAATAGAGTTTCATTGTTTATTTTCTGATACTTAACTCGTGTTGCCTCAACCTGTTTTGGTCTCTTAAAAGCCTAAGAAATACCAGATAAGTTATTTGAGGAAGATCCAGTTCTCAGCTGGGAAGAGCAAACGAGGAGAGAAAGCAGATAACAAAAAGGCCTACCAGATTATTTGTAATACTACATTATTTTCCTGTCTAGCCTTGCATGAGAGAGCTCTGTGTAGATGTGCAGAAGTTCCTTAGAGCTACACAGTCTGTACAGACTGACAGGGATTTATTATCTGTTCAGCATAACCAAGTGGGAGGTGGGTATTCAAAAAGGGCTTCAGAAAATCATTCCAACATCTCACCTGAGGTTTCAGATTTGCTAGAAGCTTAAATTCAGTTCTGACAAAAAGCATTGCCATTTTCCCACCTATTCAGTCAGAGTCTGACAGTGCCTGTGCAGGCTTTTACTGCTCTCCATCTTGCCAGGTAGTCAGCTAAGAAAATGACTGAGGTTTATTAGCTGGCACTGGCAAAATAGATAGGAAGAGAATGTAGTAAAGAATGCTCCAGGTATTGTGAGCTGTACAAGAGTGGGTGGTAAGAAAAGGCCCTGAAAGTCCATCAGTTTTTCTCTCCCCACATCTTTCCCGGGATCCTACAAGGAGATGGATGGACCCAGGACACACAAATGCCTTTCTGAAGTCTTGAAAAGGAGTAGGATATTTTCTACCTCTTACTGTGGCAGTGACTCACTAAGAGTGTTCTTGTTTGAAAGGTCTCTTTCCTTCTCCTTGTCTACTCCTGCACCTTTTCTGATACTTGAAGAGAGATAATATTCTTTCCCCATTGAAATACAGCAGCTTGAGGGGTATGTTAGTATGAAGATGTTCCCGGGACTCTGTTTTTCAAATGCCTCCTTCTATTCCTGGCTGAAATTGACCATTTTTATTATTCAATTATCTTTATATGAGATACTGGGAATCACCTGATTGGCTTGCTCAAAATGCAAATTATATTGAAAAAAGAAAGTAATTTGGCATTGTTTGATGAATAAATAGTTTTTCTGTCATTTTCCAGTACATTTGTGTCCAACTGTTAGTCCTTGGAACACAAGAATAGCCACTGTGCTTTTACATTTGAAAGGAAGATTTCCTTCCCCTTTTCTTGGGTTTCTGCTAAACTTCTGTCTTTTCCACTGAGTTTCCAGTTGTGGATAAGAAAATATGTGTATTAAAAACATTAGAAGATACTAAAAATCTTCCTAAATCTAAGTAAGATAACATTGCATTGAATTGTTTTGTGTCTGAAGTACTTTGGTACCAGCTGTTGGCATTCCCCACTTGCTACATTTGACTTTGAGTTTTAAATGAGTTCCCAGTTCTCAGGATTTGGCACATTAGGCAGTGCAAGTTTGTGGCTGAAACCCAACTTTGGTGAGAAACTGGGCAATAATATTTACTGGCGGCCAGGAACTAAGGGAAAGACAATTATTACAATAAAATGCAACACAAACCCTACAGATCAAGAAATTGGATTGTGAATGGACTCATTCTTGGCTTAATGACTCTTCCTGATAGTATCCTGGAATAGAATCATGGATTTGTTTAGGTTGGAAAAGGTCTCTAAGATCATCAAGTCCAGCTGTTCCTCCACACCCATGTCCCTGAGCACCACGTTTACACTTTTCCAATACCTCCAGAGATGATGACTCCACCACTGCCCTGGGCATCTTGTTCCAATGCCTGGCAACACTTTCAGTGAATAAATTTTTCCTGATATCCAACCCAAACCTCCCCTGGCACAACTGGAGGCTGTTTCCTCTTGCCCCTTCTCTTACTCCTTGGGAGCAGAGACCGACCCCCACCTTGCTGCAACCTCTTGTCAGGTAGTTGTAGACAGCAGTGAGATCTTCCCCGAGTCTCCTCTTCCCCAGGCTAAATAACCAATTCTACCTTATTCTCAATGAAAAGGGCTGGGATTCCTGCACTCCTGAGCGTTCTTCTCATGAGAAGCAGCCCAAGACATTCACTCACACAAATGATGCAGCAATGGAAGGCACAGCACTGCTGGGTTTCTTAACCCAACTAGAAGGGTATCAGTAATGAAGATATGGTTGTACAGATTTCATCTGTGTCTGTGCAGGTGCCTGGAGCTCCTGGATTTCATCACGGATGAACCAGCTATGCCAGAAGGTCTTCAGAGGCGCTGGTGCTTGCACTGCCCCTGTCAAACTGTATCCTGGTCCAGAAGCTACAAGTGCACCTACATGTCTCTGTATACAGGATATTTACTTAGCATCCACCTCTGTTTAATCATAGTCATTTGGGGCTTGTATCATCTTGTACGTGCATTGTTTAAAATAAGGAGGATAGATAGGCAGGAATGGTGGTGGAACAATTCTGGAGAGGAGTATCAAAGCAGAGCATAACTACAGAAGTGCTGGGTGTGAGCACGGAATCATGATCAGAGTGTATTTACAAACACAGGAGTCATGCTTTCAAATAACATTAAGATTCCTCAGAAAACTGAACCACTACCATTGCTTCCTCTCCTTAAAGTATTATCTCTGTGTGCCAAAATGCTGAACAAGACCATCAGAAAGAATCCAACTCAATTATTCTTCCCTTAAAGCCTCATTTTGAAAAGAATCAAGGGCACAAGCATTACTTCAGTATTTCTTTTGACTTTCACAAGGCAAACAGCAAAACTTATTCAAAACAGTTTTTTCCAATGCCAACATGTCATGTTTAAGGTCAAGGAAAGATGGTTTTAAATAGCCAAATCATCCTTAGGGGTAGGACATGTCCCTAAGGAAAGGCAGAAACATCATCTGAGGATTCAAAATCTCCATAAACATTGCAGTGTGAGAAAGATCAGCAACCTTTGATATTTTGTTTCGTCATAAACTCCAGACTTCTTACTCAGTTAAGTCTGATTTTTATTTTTGTTTTCTATTTAAAACCAAACAAATAAGCAGACAGGTGCACCATTAACCTATCCCTTTTACCAGCAATTATTCTCCCCAAGTACTGAAAGAGAATTGTACCCAAAGGAATGAAATTCAATATTTTATCCACACCCTCATCATTTATGTACTAGAATGGATTAAATGTTAATCTCTTAATAATCCTTAATGAAGCAAGATCTTCAGAAATTAGCCCTGCTTAATTGTCAGATGCCACCTCCAAGGGAGAGTTGTTTGTTAGTCAGGACAGGTCCCAGGTCATCGCTGGGTTTGAAAACAGATTGTTTATTTCTTCAGGACAAAGTGCTGCTGCAGCAGCTGGAAGCTCTATGGTTTAATGCCTGTGGATAAATGATATGAGTGGTGTGAGGCTGCCTGTCAGAGACAGGGAAATCAGCAGCTTGGAAGCTGTTGATAAGCAGCCTTTCTCACTTGAAAAGTGAGGTCAAGGGAAAAACAACACACGGGATTCATAAAAGGAGTGAAATTAGAGTGCAGGGGGAGGGCTGGGTACGTAAATCACAGCCTCTGCGAGTCCTCAGGTGTGGGGTATGCGGGACTGAAGGAAGGGCAGTGGTCAGCCCTGGTTCCAGAGACATAAGAGCTTCAAGAGCAAGAGGGATTTAGCAAAGAATTTTGTGTTTTTCAGTGAACCATTTAATATTTCTGTTAAAATGCAGTAAGTTTGAGCTGTCTGAGCTCTGACGCTACAAAAAATATCTGAAAGTAGCAGACTTTCCAAAATAAGTCAAATTGCCTCAAAACTTTTCGATAAGCAGAAGGAAATATTCTTAGAGGTACTCTTAGCAGGAGGAAAAACTTGTGACTAAGATGTACATGGCTGCCTTAATTTTCCTTATCAGCCATGGGGGCTTTTGCACACAAAATAAGGAGTTATATATCTGTCACAAGAATATTCTCAAAGGTGCACATCAAAAATGGTCTGTTTATGTTATTTTCATCTAATCCCAAACTACTTTTTAATGCTGTTATCTAAAATAATTGTCTGGTTTTGGACTAATTCGTGTCAGAAATGAAGTCTTAGCTCTACGTTTGCCTTTTTTCCGTTTTCCCAAACACATTTTGGTAAAAATGGACAAGAGATTTTTGTATTTATAAATGAAATGGAATGGAGTCCCTTGGAGCTGGCTATACAACTTCATTATTTTATTTAAAAAGTAAAGCAACAGCCAGAGGAATATTCAGTGAAGGATGTTTTTTATTATTCTGGAGTCTTCTATCTACAGCCTAACTATAGCAGGAACTCTGAAAACACTGCATCAGTTTGGTAGGACTAACAATAATAAAAAATCTCCAAAGTGCAAATGTAAATACAATGTCCATCTTTAAACCTTACATTATTTTGTGCCACCTAAACAGGCACATGAAAACCAAGCACACACAGCAGAGACTTCCTAGTACTGAGCATCCCTCATTATTGTTATGTTAATATATCACCCAATTATTTATAATTTTCTTTCTTTGGGAATGCAAGATCCTAATAGTTAAGGGTTTAACCAAAAGCCTCCTGTCATAACCATGGGAGTAGGATACAAACAACTGGCTGCCTGTTCATCATCTCTTCCATTTCTAGAAATATTGTGGGCAAGTTGGTCTCCCTTTTTCTCCATCTACTTCCAGCTAAACTTCTTACATCTGAACCTTTCAGGTAAACATCTAAGTTTAATAGAATAGTTTCTGTCATAAATGGTATTTGTTAATTATATTTTTTAAAATATAATAATTAAAGTCATGTGACTTTTAATATTTCCAAATCTGTTGCTTATAAGCCTTAACTTCCTAAATAAACCATACTGGAAAATAACAGAGTTCTGCAAGTAAATGAACATAACTAATCAAGGATCAGATAGGATAATTCGAATTACTTACATTTTAAAAGATAGAGGTAAGGAGGGAAAAGAAAGTGAAGAAGGAAAGTTTCTTACGAGTGATACTGGTTAAAAAAAGGGTCTGTGGTAAATGTTACTTGCAAAGAAAAATAAAAGCATTTTTGTTTGTTGCTGAATTGAACAAAATGCTGTTTATTATCTCAGAAACATCCCCATGTTATGGTTTAAGGAATCCATTGCAGAGTGAGTTATGTTTCCATGAGCAGAGGGTTTAGGAGCTTGCTCTGCTGCTCAGTCAGATCAGTCAGGTTCTCACCCTGCCAGGACCCAATACCGTCAGGACCATTTTTCTTCAGTCACAGCGTGTCTGTGAAGGCACAGCACAGATGATTTAAGCCAGAAGGGAAGGGTGTTTATTCCAGCACAGGAGATGTAGGATGCTGGTGCTGTTCCATTAATGTTCCCTGTAAACCTTCACAGACCCAGGGCTGGAAAGGAGCCCCTGCCTCGCAGGACCCGGGGGTGGGAAGGGCTTTGCACCAGGTGCTACTGACTCTCAGACCGTGAGATAGCACTGGATCATGGAATTGTTACATTTGGAAAAAGCCTCCAGGATCATCAAGCCCAACTATCACCCATCTGTCCATGTTTGCTCTGGACTCCTTGCGGTTGTTTTTATGTAGTGGACATAAAGGACAAGGACTTCCGTCCTTTCACTGACAAGTTTAGTGGCTGTACTTCTGTAGCAGATATTTCTAAATAAAAAGTCTCCATGTCATAGCTTCTATTATAAAATGTATAAATAATAAATCTTAAAGATGGTTTCCAGTGAACTCAGAATTTCAGCTGCAAAGATGACTTTTTCATGCTCGTATTATGAAATGGTAGATAAATAGAATTTTATTCTGATTGAGCTGTGGGTTTCCTTTAAAAGGTTCATCAATACATGGGCCTTGTCTTTGCACTAAAATAAAATTTATTGGGCAGCAAACTCTATTTCAAACTCAAATGAGAAAATTAAGATTTAAAAAGTTCTGTCTATCTGCAGATGTAATTAATGATCAGAAATGCAATTAAACATTAAAGAAGTTTTAAACTTTGTGGAATAGTTTCCATAATGAGTTCCTAATAATAAAAGATATTAAATAAGTTTGAGAAATAGTTTAAGTAGGCAGTTGCTTTCAGCACATGCAATGCTATGAGGCTTTTTTTTTCTTTTAATCAGAGAATAAAATGTACATGCCAATGGAAGATATCCAAAATTGATAAATGGCATATTTTCAATATCTATTAGCTATAACTAATCTGCTACAGCTAGAAATGTATAGGTGATACTGGCACAAATACCAACACTTTGTCATTATAAACAGCATGACAAATTAATTCCCTATTTATTTTCTTTGGAATATTCCCAGGATAAACTTTGATCAGTAAAATTGTTCCTTAGCTCAATAAGTAGACTAAACATTTAGGAGATAGTGAAGTACAGGCTGCTGGTTTTGAACTAGGAATGATTGATTGAAATATTTCCAAGTGACAATTTTTAATCAGAAAATGCAGTTTTGTTGGAACAGAATAATTTCAATAGGAATATGTCCTTTTCAGTAACAATTCCAGAGGTAATATTTCTCAAATGTAATTATTTATTCCAGTTAAGTAGAAAGAAAATGCTAAGTTAATGTTTTTATTTTGACTCCTTTAGCTCTTTTTTTGGTTTTACATTTAGAGAGTCCCATTACATTTCATACTTTCAAAAATCATAGTAAGATTGCATCCTGTCATTCTTTTAAGTTATTTTTTAATGAGAGCGCTCTATCACTAATAGTACATTTTCCCACTAGTCCAACAAAATCTAAGGGAGGATCAAGATGTTTCTAGGAAGAAATGTGTGTGGCAAATTAGTTCCAAACCCAAAAGGGCTTTTGGCAATTTTTTGGATGAAGTTCAAAGCCTGTTTCAGTAAGTATGACTGAAACACTCTCAGTACAGAAGATGCACACAGGATGGTGAGCTTTATGCCCATCTCTATTACCTCACATTATCCTGTTTTGTAAAATGTTGGATCTGAATTTTCACGTTATAGTTGGTATTAAAACCTTGGTTTTAAAAATCCTACCCCTTCCAAAGAAAAGTGTGTTAGATCGAGAGCTTGTGCTGTGTCATGAGAGAGAAAAGAGAAGAGGGGACAGGAAGGAAAGAGGTGCAAGTCAGGATTTGGTTTCTGACAGGTGTGTGAATGGTTTCAAGGCTGTGATGTCGGTTTTGATGTCACAACTGGTTTTGAAGAATAAGGTTTGGATGAATTTAAATTTGTTATGCTCACATTTGATCTAAAAGTTTTCCTTCAAAACTAAAATTTGTGAAATATTTATTCATTTTTGTAGTGTCCTCTTAGATAAATCAACCTGTTCTGAAGCAAGAAACCATAATCAGCTGATCGAGATTATTATACCTGAAAAGGGAATAAATATTCTGTATCATTAATGGTTACTTCAAAATGACTTTGTGAATAGAGTGTTTCAGGCTCTTTTTTGAGTCTTTTTCTTCACCATATGACATCAGCCCTGTATCTGATGTAAATAGTGTGAAAGTAGTTTTATTTGTGATGCTGGGTTCACAGGGATGTTCTGTCTTATTAAATGATCTCTGATGTCTTCTTTCTTTTCACATTGGGATGATATAAATTACTGTGGTTTGTTTATGTGCTTACCTAACCCATCTGGAGATAAATACTGAACATTGTTTAATGAAAAAAACCTAAAAACATTACCCACACTATTAGCCATTTCCTGTAACTTTAATAAGAACATTAAATTATGTTGAAGAATTGCAGTGTGTTTGCAACCAAGCAGTAATTTAGGGGGAAATAGTTGCTTTTCTCTTCCCTTTAACAAATGGCCCCGACATGTAGTAGTGAGCAGTGCCACAAGCCCTGCAGGGGCTCACTCAGAGTAAAAGAGAAAGCAAAGGGCTGTGAAGTTGCCACTTTGAGTTCATGCACGAATTGCAGTATTTAGCTCAGACTCTTTCAACATCTGCATCATTCTCAGATCTACAATGATCAAGGTGTGGCCTTTGTCTACTCTGTTTTGGTATTTTGGTGTGATTACCTGAGATTTCCTCCGAGGGGAAAGAACTTTGCCATCTGTGACAAGCTTTACCTGTGAACCTGTAATTTCACTGAGCAGATGATACAGTACAGATGCAACAAATATTTTACTAATATTTTTGGGATGTGTCTCAAGAAGTGCAATGTGTTATGATTTCTTTTTAATCCCTTATTCTAAAATAACATAAATTATTTCTTTTGTAATCTGGTTCTATTGATGGTGGGTTTTGCCCATTGCTAGAAAATCTTGGAATGTATTTGTTGGTTTGGAGTTATGAAACAGAGCATTTTCTTTCACAAAAGGAAATCTGCCTGCATGCCTATATGATGGACATTGCATCTATCCCATGTGACATGCTCTATCTTCAGGCCTTAGAGCAAGGAAACCAAATGCATCTTTTCATTTCTTTTCCTGTGGTTTGAGCATTCTGTAGCTAATTTAAGAGTCACTATAAATAAATGCAGAATTATTTTATCTTGGCTGTAGACAGGCTCTGTTTTTGTGCCAGCAGTGGTGGTTACAGGCTGATTTCCTGCAGTAGCTTCATTGATCAGAAGTCCAGTATTGTTGGTATTTTGAAATGAAATCGCTGCTCATCAGACACATTGTTTTATCTTGTGTTCTAACTTCCAATTTCTCTTTTCACTGTTTTGCCTCAGTCTGTTGAGACTGGTCATGAAAATGCGGGAATATTAACCTTCTTTTCAGAGCTGAAAGGCAGGCTAAACCCCACACCATTTCGTGGACTGATGTGTAACACATCTTCGTCCATAATGATGTCCCCAGAGAGTGTTGTTTCCATTAAAGTCAGGGCAAAAATACACTGCTCACCATATACATCCCTACAGGTATTCCTTCATGCAGTAGAGCTGGAAACTTGTGATTTTTAGGCATATTTATTCAAAGCCTGTGGTCCATGGCACTAATTCCATCTTATTGTGAAAAACCATTTATTAAATCTTCTTTAGGAAGTTAGAATTGCTTTCAAATAAAGTCTTTTGGTGCTGTCACCCTTTCATAGGGTTTAATGGTGTTGTAATGTCCTGTTTTAGTGAGTGACCCATATTGACTCATTGTTTCATCGTTTCTACACATTTCTTCTGCTGATGCCTTCCAAATTTGCAGGATCTTTGGAGATTTATTCATTCAATTCGTTTGTTGCATGTTGCTTTTCCCATAGATAAAGATCTGTGGCATACATCTTTCACGGGGGGCTGGGTTTACCTAGACCATCTATATGGCCATATGTTGTGGCTGCTGTCAGTAAGCAGATATAATCTATTTTCTACAATGATGTGGAAGGGCCTTATCCATGTGATGCTGCTTTTCTGTTGCCTTTTGGCTCTGAAGTTGCTTAGAAAATAAATGTTCCCTTTTTCCACCCTATAATATGTCTTGTACAACTAGTAGCTGCTCTCAATATTAGGATTTGCTGTTCTTCTTGTGGTAGTTGCTGGTTTCCCCAGTATCTTTTATCTCTCATCTTTCATAGATCTTGAGCTATGTTAATCAGGTCTTTACATGGAAATATAAAATTATTGATATTTTTTGACATGCTACCAAAAGACTGGATTGCTTCTCTTTTGTTCTCCTTTTTTTTTAATTTGAAATAGAATTCTCTACCAGCCAGCAATAATTTTCAAGGATAGAAAGAAGCTGGAAGTTAATAGAGCAATTTGGAAAGAATAATAACCTTAGGTTGTGGGCTAGATTACCCACTGGTTTACACCTTTGAGAATTCACAGGAAGAGTTACCATAAATGTGTATATTGCTTGTTTTACAGAGATGTTTTGTTGCTTGTTTTACAGAGAGGTCAATGATTGCAAAAAATGCAGGAGAACTGCAAAGTGGGCTCAATATTTGGCATTTGTAATACCACAAAATGAACAGAAGCTTTCACTCCCTGGAACATTCACTGGAGAGGTAGAATGAAGGGCTAACATAGCTCGTTCTCTTTATTCTCTGGAAATGAGAAACAGCTGAGCTTTAGCAAAAATGGGCACCTTTTAGTGCCACAGAGGCCAACCCAGCAGACAACTTGTCGTGTTAGAATAGAACAGAAATAACCAAACTTCAACAACTGATCCTGAAATTTGCAGCCTCATTTTCTAATGTGATTGTTGCTCTACTTGACAAGCTCTTAAGACAGCCTTAATAAATGCAGTGTTCTTTCAGGAGCACTAACAGGAGGAAAAGGTGGAAATTCAGAATTTTTTTCCTCTTTTTGTTATGAAGCGTGGATGGTTTTATGTTAAGATTAAGAAGACAAAACATCTTCACATCTGTTCTGTCTTTTGGTATGGAAGTCAAGGATTACGTGCAAAGAAGTGGCTGTTTGACAATAGTTTTATAAATGCAACAGGATGTTAAGGCTGTGAAACACTCTTGGTGTCCCAGAGATGCCGGTGCTGCAAGGGTGTGAAGCCAGGTCCAGTTCCCAGACTTACTGACTGCTGAGCTTCGCTGGAGGCTGAGCCTCAGGGTCTGATATGCTGCTTAAAAAATCCATGTATTGCACATTTGCCACTGCACTTTTTGTCGGGTGGTTCCCGATCGAGCACTGTAAGTTAACGCTTCCGTAATGTACTTTGAAACAGTGAATTGTTTGACCAAACCTGTGGAGAG
Source organism: Ifrita kowaldi (assembly GCA_013398055.1). Classification (NCBI taxonomy): domain Eukaryota; kingdom Metazoa; phylum Chordata; class Aves; order Passeriformes; family Cinclosomatidae; genus Ifrita; species Ifrita kowaldi. The sequence goes on from VZRS01006154.1 coordinate 480,844, forward strand.
CTGGAGGCCCCTTTAATCTGAATAGTTTCAGTCAATTAGTATTCATAGCCTTACAGTTTCTGTTGTAATGAGGTGCCCAATTCTGCGTTTGAAAGCCAAGATAAGCACCGATGCAAAATACCTTTTGCTGGTGGGATTTGGAGATTCTCTTTGTGTGTCAGTGTCTGAATATTTGCCTGTTGCTTCCCAAGTTGTGCTGGCTGAGAGTGCAGCTAACTGAATTACCCTGAAGAAATGCAAGAGTCTGGAAAAAGCTTTAACTTTGGTGAAAGTTGTCCAGAGTAGACACTAGGAACAAAATTATTCAGAATTATTGGGAATTATTTCTTTCTCCTTTAAGGAGTAAATGTTGCAGAACGTTGTGGCTGCTGGATAAGGTGGTGCAAACCCTACTGAAACCGTTTCGTTAACCACCTCCAAAATGCGACTTCGAGCTGTTAATGTTTAATGAAGCAGTGGATAGTTACTTCTGTTAGAACTGTGAATTCTTTTAAATTATAGAGCAAGACATTGTAAACAAGCACAAGTCGTCAGTGGGAAATAAATAATTTTGGATATCAAACACTGATTTTCAGCCATTAAATATCATTAATTTATTAAAAATATGTCAAATTTTGGCCTGACCCCAGTGCCGCTTTAGACTCTTTAGAGCATGAACATACGTAGAATTTCTATCACTTAAAGGTATCTTGGCATCGTTGTGATGGCCTACTGTGCTTTTGCAAATTACTTTGTCTTTTTTGTGGCTTTGCAATTCTTCTTCTTGATGACACGTCACTGATAATGTCACTTTTAACAGAGACTATATGAACACTAAGAATTACTAATAATTCTCTGACAGCCTGTTTTTCAGATAAAGACTTTCCCTTCCCATCTTTCTTTCCGTGAAAACCCAATGGTGACAGATTTTCAGAAAAATAGTGTCTAAATCTTTGTGTTTAAGTAAGTTTTTTTTCACGTGGTAGACTGTGCTTCAAGATTAGGAAGATACGAAGACATCTTTAAATAAAGTCAAGTTGGAAGGTGCGATACAGAATAACCTTGCAAAGATTTCACTCTGCAGCAAGTAATTAAACACAGTTTAAGCACACCATAAAATATGCAATTAAAAAAAAAAAAAGGATTGTGCATACCGACAGGCAATCTAGTAAATTACAGTCCTGCAGTGTCTTTTACCTGCTACTGTATAAGCAAACACAGAGATTGTCTTTTGTTGAAGGTCTTTTGATCAGCTAAACGTTGACTAAACTGAAATATCTGTCAGTGTGTGAACCCAAGTGTCAAAATAAGGATGTATTCCATAAAAGTAAAAAAGGGATCCAGACAAAAAATATAAAAGCATATGGACTGTCATAGATATTCTCCTCTGCAAAAAAAAGTTGTTATGAGACCATTCATATCTGGTAGCATTGAGGCAACCATCTAATTTTGATTTTTTGGTTGAAAACTGTCAAATCTTTAGATTTAAAGTCCTCCCATTCATTCTGCTTGAAAATGACATTGGAGTGCATTGCATAGAGCTGCTTTGATCAGGAGTACAGAGCTTGTTCTTAAATTCCCATGTGTGTATGGGAGTGCTACAGGCTGCAGTCACCTGTATTTGGGTGAGCGTGATTGAACCTAAAATAGGCATCACAATTATTGCTCTAAGAACAGGACTACACAGAAGACTATCATTTTCATCAGTTTGCTCTGAAAATAATGTGAATGTAGAAAATGAAGATTAGCAGTCTTCTTTTGCATTCTTCTCCCCGTTTCCAGGTCTCTTTCTTATAGCAGGCAGTTACATTCCTGTGCAGCAATAATTTAGACCCATGTCACTGCTGTAATGACTTTGGAAAGCTATAAAGACACAGTTTGCAGAGTTTTAAAGTATGTGCTTAAAGTATATTGCTGTTGAGCAAAGCACTTAAGCATGTGCTTAATTTCAGGTATGTGGTAAAGTGTCATTGGATTTATTTATGCAGCAATCTGGGTGGCTGAAAAGTGAATTCAGGCCTCAGTCCTGCTGCCATGCAGAGATGAGTGTGGGACAGACAGGGAAGGGAGTGCGAGGCACCGTGGAAACCAAGGGTTTGAAGGAAATCCTCAAATTCCTCTTGTCCTTCCCTAAAGTGCCTGAAAACCACCTCTGGCAGTACCTGGTCAATTCAGATCCAGTTGGTAAGGAGGGAAATTCCTTATCATCAGAAAGAAACGTGCTCCTGAAGCATTCCTGTGGTTTCTGCACTGAAAATGCTCGTCTTGCTCCAGGACAGGCTGTTGAAAAAACCCAAGTGTCCGCTATCTTCTAACACTTTTTCACATACTGGGAGATTTACCAGGGGAAGTTCAATCTAATCATGTTTTCTCTAGATTTATCACTTTATTTAGTGATTTATGGAATCTCCCCTGATGAGGGAGATTTCTAGAGTCCTGGCCAGAAAGTTGAAAAGATGAGAGGAGTCTTCAGATTCTTTGCTTCTAGATAGTTGTTTTATTAAGTCTTATCAGAGGAACAGAGTGCTAGACCCAGCACCCTGTAAAGAATGCAGAAGAAAGCCCCGTTATCAAGATTACACAGCCCTTTTAAAGGTAAATCACCCAATGAAAGCTTAAAACGAAAGATATTTTCACTTTTCTATCAATGTTCAGTAAATCACCCTCTTGCGTGTACAGGAACTGCGGAATTTTTCATCCAATCACCCTAATTTACTTTTACTGCAAAATGTGGAATAGTAGAAGAAGAAGGCCTGGAGAACAACAACAATCCTCCATTTTGAAGTTTTTAGCTTTTATCTATTTACTACATTAACAAATCCAAAACCTCTAAAATTTTCACCCTGTGACAATCTTACAAACTGTTCTATGATCTGGTTTACACCAGTGTTGATTCTAATTTTTCCCAGAGTGTAGGTAATTTTCTCCATGGACGAAGGTCAAAACCAGTGTTGTTCAGGGGGGTAGAACCCTTCAAAACAGGCAGAGAAATATTCTCTGCACTTTGGGTTCTCACATAGATTAGAAAAATCAAATTTCTTTAACTGCTTCTCAGATCTCAGACTTTTTAAATTACTCGTCTTGTTGCTCCCCACCTGCTTTTTTTTTTTTTTTGTAATGCAGCAACCAAAATTAACAACAGACCCACAAAATCGATATTAGTCAGATCAAATATTGGTTTTGCTGTCATATGTGTAAGCCCTGCTCTTCATCTCTCCCAGGATTGACGAGTGTTTTTTGGGCAACAGCATCAGACTGCTGAGTCCTGTTTAGCTGGTGGCTTGTGGGCTTGATCCTGGTTGGTCCTTTCCAGCTCAAGACATTCCAAGATTCTGTGATTCCCCCTGCAAGACAGAGGATGGGACAATGTTTCTGTGCTGCTTCTGGGCTGTACTTCATCCTCTTGTTGCTTTTCTGCACAGATTTCAGCTCTGCATGGGTAGCACTTCACACACTTCTTGATTGAATTTCCCATTGTTGATTTTGGATAATTTTTACAGCCTGTTTCCAATTCTGATTCTTTCTCAACTGTCTGTAAGAACACTCTAATAGCTGAAATAGCGATGAATAGTGATGGACTTGCATGAGAAGTCCCTGAGAGTTCCTAATTGAAAATACTTCCCCTTTTGGCAATTCTATATTAAAAATTGACATTTCACACAGCTTGTCAAACAGCTGTGCAATAATAATTTCATCTAAATCTCATTTTCTTACAAGAAAATCATGTGGTATTGTTCTTGAAGTCTTGCAGCACTTTGTCCTGATTATCCCTAGTTTGTCAGTTGAGTGAAACTAGATGGGCTGGATATTATCTTGTCTGGATAAATTAATGCTGGCTGTTTTTTTATCACCTTATTGTCTACAAACCTAAGTTTTGTATGTCTATTTTTTCTTTTCTGAGACCTAACAACTAAGCTCCTTGTGTGTACTTTATTCTCCCCTTCCTTAGAGTTTTTGCCATTCTCCAATCCACCAGAACTACCCTGTCTTTTTGAACTTCTCATTCCTCTTAAATAGTTCAAAGATGGCTGAAGCCTCAAATATTTCCGAGTGAGATTGATTTGTTTATTGGGATGTTGATTTATCTAATTATTTATTTCCTTTATATATTTATGTGCATGTTCTGGTCTTCATAATGGCTGAGCACATAGTTAACTAAGTGTCTAGTCTCAGTTTTTTGTGTGTGACAAGAGCATCAGCCTGATTCCCTTGCTCCTTCTTTTGAAGTTTGCTTTTGCAGAAGGCCTCTCTCTTTCACCTTTCTCTCATTTTTCCTAATCTTCTCATCAGAATAACTTTGCAACTTTAGATTTTTAACCAGTTCTTTTGTGTTCCTTCTATTTCCCTGGTGGTTTCTCCTTCCTCTTGGGAGACAAAAACACTGTCCCCAGTGTATGCAGAAAGTTGACATAAATTGTATAATAAAAATCCTTCCTGCTGCCTGATCCATCCTGAAGGTGCACATTGCTCCCATTGATACATAGACGTGAATCTCAGGATGTTTGTGAAGTCTGAGGCTTGTGCTTGATTTTCAAGGTTAAAGAGGGAAAGGATGGCTCCCTACAGTATAGCACCCTTAGTCGTGGCTCCTTTTCTTTCTGCAGTCATTCAAGGAGACATTAATTCCCTCTGGCTTGTTGAGCCAGCAGACATGTTATTGATACAGAGGCATTGCCTCCCTTTTCCCTTGTCCTGCTCTTCTTGAACAATTTATTGCCCTTTTACAGCAAAATCCAGTTCCACGACGCATCCCATTAACGCTCTAGTGCTGCTTATGTTGTTGACTGTGTGCTAAAATTTCAGCCTCTTGCAGCTGTTTTTCATTTTCATGGCATTTACATATCACTACCTTAGATACTTAATTGGGGGCTCCCTTTTTTCCTATAATTCTGCTTCAATTTCCCAACCAAATAGCTGGCCTGAGAGTTTTAGACTTTCATAATATCCACCTTTTTGCCCATCTCTGTGATTTTTTTTTCACTGTATCAGCCTAGCTTAGGGGTGTGATGTGAAGGATAGCTCTTCTCCTTAATAGCATTTTTTTTTCTCTCAAAGCTACTGGATTCTCCAGGGTTAGAAGCATCAGCAATTCTTTATCTGCCTCTCCTGCCCAATAGCCTGTCGAAATCCTCAAGAGGGTTTCTGAATGTAGCTCCCAGATGAGTAATGATGCTGAGGCTGGGTTTTAGATATTTATTTGGAATCAAAGTACCTGTGTGTCAATATGTGGTCCTGTGTAAGTCTCCTGAGAGGACACTGTCAGCACACTTGGGAAGTCTGAGGTTTGTGCCCAGTTCTCAAGGTTAAAAATAGACCCAAACTTTCTGTAGCACTTCTCAATGCCTCCTTCTAAGTATTCAACTGTATTATTTTCCCACTATCTGCATTTTTTTTCTTACACACTTGGCTCCTAATTAGAGATTCTTGATAACAGTACTGGAAGGAAAAGAGCTCTCTTTTGCCTCAAATCACACTCTGACTTCAAGTACCCTGAAGTATCTCTGCCACCTTCTTTATTGAGCAGAAGTGCTGAAGTGACTGCCAAACTGAAAAGTCGCAGAATAAGATCCAAATGAAATGTCTGGTCACCATAATCAGAACTAGGACTTTAATAAGAGTTCAGCCATAATGAATCTAAATGCAGAGTTCATTTGGGGTGATGTTTTTTGTATTTTTGGAAACGCTTGGTTGCATTAACTTGTGTTGATAGGAATTGAGTAGACCACTGCTGAGTAAGGTGCTGTCTTCATCTAATTATTCCTCTCTTACTATTCTAGATACTTCTGTTTCTGGGATAGTCTACATCAATAGATTTTTTTTTTTTAAATGTGGCACCAGCATTTGGAAACATGAAGGAAGATATGCAATAAACTAGTCTCAGAATTTATTGCTGTAATTAATATTCTTAAACATTTGCTTGTTTCAGTTAGTGTCATGATTGCCAGTGTTTAAGAGACACCCAACTGTACTTTATTGAAGAATTTGGATTATAAAAGCCAAATTCTTCCTAAGTCCTGTATACTCAAATACTGTATGCTTAATATTTTCCTCACTATTTTGAGTGGAGAATACTTCCCTAATTTACTAAAGTTTTTTTCTCTGTGTGTGTGTGTGTATTCTTATAGTTGTTCTGCTTTGCCTTGGGCTGTAGTTGTGTTTCCTTGATGGATGAATAGCTTTCTGCGTGGATAATTTGTATATCAGTTTGTAAAACATTTTCAGATCCTTTGGGAAAGGAAAGGTATTACACAAATCTTGGATAATGGCTGCGTGTATTATTGTACAACTGTTTGATGCCTTTCATTATGTAACATCTGCAGTGGGTGAACAGGCTCTTAGTTCTGTGACAGCTCCATTTCATACTGTAATAACAGCACGGAAAGAAGCTCAGTAGTACAGTTTTATACAAAACCTCCTCTCCTTCCTTTTGATGTAGTCATAAGTCTTTTGGGATGCTAAGATCTGCTCCATCCAGTGTCTGCTAATCAGAATTAAGGGTACTGAAAGGAGAACAGGTACTGCTGTTCTCCTCTGTTTCCCCTCAATGTTTTCAGGCATCCTAGAATTATGGTGGCCAGTAGAGATATCATTTTTAAACCCAAACTGGGCAGTGTAAGAAGATTTTTGTAATTTTCAGCATACGTATGTGTAGTCATATCTCCGTTTCAAAGGATCCTCAATAGAAATTTGGGGTTTAATCACTGCCAGCTTCATAAGACTTGTTGGTTTGTTTGTAGAGCAAATTAGAGCTGGATGGAAAATATTTCAGTGGAAAATTGTCCTACAAAAATGAAGTTTGATCAAAAGAGTCAGGGGAATTATATAGATTTTTACAAAATTTTAGAATAGGAGAAGAGAATAATTTCTATTGCTATTAGAATGTTTTCTTTCTGGCTGAAATTAATTGTGACTTTTGCAATGTAGTAAAATTAACATAGTAATGTAATAAAACTAAATTAAATAACATAGTAGGGAAAATGTATACTTTTGCTTAGCAGTAAGAAATGTAAGTAATCCAGTGTAATTAAGACATTTCACTTAGTTTTTTCTCCAAATTTAATTTTATTGTAGAATGTGGCAGTTTGTTATGATTATATTCTGTTTTTTAACTCCCACCATTCTCTCATTTTTTTTTTCCTTTTTTTCATTCTAGTCTTCCTCCTTGCCACCCCCGATTTAGCAAGTGGAATTTGGTCTTCCTGATCCATCCCTATTACGTAGTGTACAAGAGCAACATTTTCAAAATTGCTCAATTAATTTAAGCATTCAGTCTGGGTAGTTTTAGTAGTAAGTGCCTAATCTATAGAGCCCTGCTTAATATCCCACTTACTTCCTAGCTGCATCCCTCGTGGTTAAATATCAGTGAATCTGACAATTCTTCCAGGAGTACCAGGTAGATCTTGGATTCCTGAACAGGCCAATTGCATTTCTGTAAACTGTGGTTAGGTCATAACCTGGGTCTGCACATTAATCTCAGTTCTTTATCAGTTATTTACCACTGACGGGGGATCCTCAGGGAAGCATTTGCTGTTCCTGTCTATCCATGCAGTGTGAAGTTCTTTGAGGAACAGCTGCATGGCAACCATCAAGGAGAAAAAAATCAGCCTTCCACTTGTGGTTTTAACCATGAGGATGCTCTAGTAATACTTTTGCTTTTTCTGAACATATTTCTGATCTGATATATTAATGTGAGAATTCTGAGTTCCCAGACCAGTCACTGGTTGAGCAAATTTAGATTTATTTAATCTGTAAAATGTTGACAGATTTGCAAATATATGATTGCACCATATTTCTGGATTAATATATTTTACTACAAATACTCATCAAGAGGATTTTAGAGGTCTGCACCTTAATTTTTTTGTTATACAGGCTGACCCTCAGTACAAATTATACTGTTTTCTCCCTCAGTTTCAGGTGTGTCTTCTTAAGAGTTACAAAGTAAGCAAAAAGTTTTTATACGTAAACTCTGCTGTAACAGATTTTCACGGCTGAAACTCCTGTAACATTTTCATGGGTTACTCTTAGAGTAATTTTTGTCAGATTAAAGATACAGTGCAATGGCCAGAGTAGGGGACATGCATGTTTCAAAACCTAAGATCTAGTCTTGCCTCTTCCCAGCCTGTTCCATAACTTGTATAACTGTTTTCTTGAGTAAAAATAGTGTCAGCGATAAGCACGAGTAGTTTACATTATATTATTATTTAAATTATAGCTGGTTTATATTAACCGCTTGTGAGATCAGGATCTTTTGCTGGAAGCTGCCATTATGATTTAAATTCCACTAATACCTTTGTATAGAGTTTCTCCATAGAGAGTTTGGGAGTAGGGGAGGACAAATATGTCCTTTGAACTACTGTTAGAGTATGCTGCTTGTTGGATAATGAGAGTTGTTTTTGTCTATACTTGGTCTTGTTCTCTGTACTTTCACTGAAATATTTGCACGTGTATTTTAATAAGTCTTGCAACTTTCCTGCTGGAATATATTTGCATTTATTTCTATTAACACAGTATTTGCATTGATTGTTTTATCTAAAACAAGACAAGGAGAGAAAAACATGAGTACAATTCATTCACAAAGAGAATAGCTTTTCACTGAAGCAGGTGCTAGAATGTAATGTGTTTCTGAATGCAGAAGGTGCCTGGAATTTTCCCTCTATCAAAGAATTTCTTAAGAAGCAAAGTTCAAATATTTAGTTATTTAAAGCCATAGTTTAAAAAGCATTCTGTACAAAACCACAATCTGTCTGTTTTTCAGCTTTATGTGACTCAGACTGGTTTTCTTCTGGAGAAATATTTTTAGTTTTCACAAGCCCACAGATCCACTTAAAACACAAGTGAGGAACAACCATCTGAACTTTTCTTGGGTTTTGGTAACATTAATTTGATTTTTAAGTTCACCTTTATAATTTCAAGGATTTTTTTTTTCTTTAGCCCAGTTGCCAGAGCTTTAAAAGGAGTCACAAATCCATAATCAGAGTATATTCATAAGATTTGAATTGAAAAAGCCATCAACAAACTCTCAAGCCATGACCCTGCAGCTTTCATAAAGTCATCAACTGGACTACACAGAGGCTGTGGGTGATATGATGAGAGTCCTTTCCCCTCAGTTTTAAGAGCCTGAGTGCTGAAGTTCTTGGCTAGATGGGATTGAGAGTCTTTTGATCTCAACTACAGAATCACAGAATAAGCTGAGATGGGAAGGACCCTCAAGGATCATCAAATCCATCTCCTGGCCCTGTACAGGACCATCCCCAAGAGTCACACCATGTGGCCTAGGGGATTGTCTAAACTCTTCTTGAATTCTGTCAGACTTGGTGCTGTGAAGAACTGACTTGATGACAAAAAACCTCAGACACTCTTTGCAGGAATGGCTCAACTGGATGTAAAAGTTATAAGCAGCTTCTTATTTTTGTGGGAATGCTCAAGGTAGTATTTACATCTTCACTGCAATTGCACAGTAAAGAGGGCCATATAAAATATACAGAAAACAAAACTGATGCAGGTTTGTTCTTTGAAACTCCACCACTGGAGCAGCAGCGGATTTATGGAACATAAAACTCACTGCCAGAGTAAGGGCCAGGACCTTCACTGTGCCAGTAATGCTGTGTCTCTTCATGGTGGCCTGAACAGAGCAGCATCTGTGTGACACAAGGCAATGAAATCACTTGATTATCATAACAAGGTTTTCTATCTGTACTTCAGCTCAGGCCCTGCAGCTCCCAACCCATGTCCCAGGGCTCTGGAGTGATTAGCACGTGGCACGAATGCAGCCTTTGGCATCTGGGGATGCTCCCAACACCTGCTCTGACCCGAAGGGTTGATAAGCCAGGAGAGTGATAAACCACCAGGGCTTCTTCAGGAAGAAAAAGGAGAATTCCCCTTACATGTGGCATCCTCTGCTATATTCTTTTTGCACATATGTCCAGCCTCTTTCCTTTTCAAACAGTTTCCTGGCTTGCTGGCTGCCCGTCCAAAATTTTTACTGCATATTAGTCTGCTGTGTCAACACAACATATGTGTAATTGAGTCATCGTGTGTCGCGAGCTGTAGCGATCGAATAATACTCTGATGGAGCTGATATTCAGCTTATGTAGAACATAAAATAATCATGTTATGTTTTGACTCATACACCCAGATCTTGTGTGTGATGAGGAAGATGGAGCAAGTCATAAGGAGTCGGTAACATAACATTTCCATGGAAAGGTGGATTAATGTAATGCAACTCTAAAAGAACTGATCGAGAGCATAATTCTATTGCTTTCTGCAACTATTTCACCCAAGCCTTAGAAGCTTTCCCTGGTGATACCATGAGGCGTTTGTGTGAAAGTGGTACAAGGAACCACCATAAACACCATACAACTTAATTGCTTTACCCATATGGCAGCAGTTTCAGTACCAGGCTCCAGTTTCAAAGATACGTCCTATTAATGGCTGTAGAACATCTATCCCTTTAAACAGCCCAGCCAAATGATATTTAAACAGTAATTTACTAAAAAAGACTTAAATAAAAGTTGGCGTGGGTGTTAGTGAAAACTGGTGATTTAATTAAATATCACCAAAGCATCAATACTATAAACCAATGAACCAATGTTCAAAAATAAAGATAAAAGGTGAGATTGAAATAAGTCTTGGCCTTGATTTTAAGAAGCTTTAGATAAGAAACAGTGTACATAGAGCCAATTCCCAAAGTCCTACCCCAAAAATACTCATTTCCCGTAATTCTATTTGATTTATGAAAACCCAACAACTAGCATGCACAACTTTTGTGAAACTTATGCTGCATATCTCAGTCCATTTGAGTGATAAAACCTCACTGTGAATATATTTTTAATGAATAACCAAGCTTCAGCCAAATTGACTGCTAATGTCTTTTTCCTTCTTGGTTAACAGTGGAACTCCATCACAATGAATCTCATTGAAAACAAGTTGAAAGTAATCTCGATTGAAACATGCCTATTCAAACCCTAAATCATTAGAATTCTTCAGCTTTGATGAGGGCTCAATAATTAGTTGAGTTGCAATAGACCTGTGCCAGAAACAACATGAATCAGAACATGTCTGCTACTAAGACTTATTATTTGTATTACTGTAGCACCTAGAGGCCACAGGCAAAATCTGAGTCTCCCTGTGTTATACATCGCTCAGTGCAAACAAGACCCCAAGTCCAACAGAATGCAGCCAAAACAAAGGCAGGGTTGGCAGTGAAGGCTGGTCTGTGGAAGTAAGGCAGAACAAAAGGTCTGGGAGTGCACAAGATGCCACCTTTGCTGCCCTTTTTGCTTTTTCTTTGCATAGTCCGAAAATTAAACAAAAAGAGACAGCAGCAGAGGGCAAGGAAGTAAAGGGACAAGGCTGACAGCAGCGGGGGTGGAAAATAATGAATTATAAGAGATAAAATACATATGTAAAAAGGAGAGGTAAGGGAAGAGATGGTGTGAAGAGAAGCACAGGAACTGCTGATTCCTGATCTGAGACAAAGCAACTGCGCAGGCGAGAACAATCTTGTAGCTGGGTCTCGTGCAAGGGGCTGTGGGTGGCCCACGATGTTGTGCTGGAAAGGGACCATAAAGTCAGCAACAAAAAGAGATTGAGTCAGTTAATTTAGACAATTCTCCTACTCGAGGCATCATCAATTATATCGCTCCAGACAGACATTTAGACAACAATCAAGAGATTATTTTCATTCTTTGGTAGCACCTTTTAAGCATTTGAACTTAGTTTCCATATCAGCTCCCAGTTCTCTTAAGACTAACTGCTCCAGGTTATTTTCTGTTTTCCTTCAGAGCACATTCTTCCCACACTTCTGGTTCTCCTTGCTACATGTCTGTGTTACTGTGCATTCCCTGACCTTGGCTCCTGTGTTCAACAGCTGCCCTGACACTACTGGCAAGAGCAAATGGAAATGGTGCTGGAGAAACAGTTTTGTAGGTAGTTGTTTTAGTTCTATTCGGAAGATATTTTTCTGTACCCGATGAAACTGTCCTGCAAGACAGTGCTGGAAGCCCTTGTGAGTCAATCTAGGTGACATTCACTGCTCTCCTACTGATAGGCTTGTTAGCTTATTAAAGAAAGAAATTAGGTTTATTTGACGTGATAAACTCTTGACAAATTAATGGTGGCTATTAGTCATCATCTAGTTTTTGTCTAGGTGCTTGCAAAGTTCATTTGCTTGGTTTTTTTATGCCTCTTGGCTGGTGGAGGAGTCAACACAGCGATGGGTGATAGTGGAAGGTGGAAACACTCAGTGCTCTCTATTCTGTGGCTGCCTGGTGTGTAGTTCCTCAGTCCCATGTCGCCTTTCTGTCCCTTTTTAAACGGTTCCCAGCATAGGCTGAAATCTTAGATCTCTGTCACCACTATTAATTATGTTCACCATCCAGTCAGAATTGACCTTTCTTCTGAGGTTTGATGCAAAATATATTAAAAATGATCAAAAGCTCCTCTCACGATGTGCTGACAGCTTTCCTTCTACCTTGCAGCCTCCTGAGACCCAGGCTGACTAAGACAGTGCTGGGTCTCTCTCTCCTGACAGCCACAAAATCCCATCCCAGTGCTTCATCTCCTGCATGGAGGCAGTCCTGTGTTCTCTATCCTCCTGAGTGCTGGGGCATGAAACCAACCCGAATTAACAAGCAGCCCAGCCCAAGCCTAGGTGTTTCACCTGCTTGAGTTTGAGGTTCTATTCCCTTACAAAGGCTCATGTTCACTATGCCTTGAGTCAGCATCTGTCTTCACTGTTCAACTATTTCCTTCTTGAAGGTTAGAATAAAATTTGAGATGGTCTCCTTTATTCATCCTTACATAGAATACCCCTTGAAGCTAGCTGATGATATGGCTTTGGGACACAGGGTAAACTGGTATTTTCTAACGTTCGCCTTTTTCCTAGCTCCGTATCAGGACCTCCTGTGCTGAGTTCAGCTAAAATGGTCCTTGGAACCCCTTCCACAGCCTCGGGCTTCCCAAGATGAGTGTCTTGGTGCAAACCAGGGTTGTGATGCCTCACGCCGGGTTTCCGAGGCCGGGGGACGTTCCGGTACAGCTGGGGAGATGCGCCTTTGGCCGCTCGCTGCTGAAACGCCGTGGCGGGGCTGGACAGCGGCGGGGCTGGACAGCGGCGGGGCTGGACAGCGCTGGGACAGCTCCTGCCCTGCCCGGCAAGTCCGCAGCTGTGGGGCACCAGAAGCGTTACAGCAAGCAAACGGTATAGCTGGGCTCCTTTCACCCTTTCCTTCCCTTTACCCGTCTCGCGGTTTCCGCCGCCGGCGGCGGGGCAGCAGCGACAGGNCGCCGTCCCGGAGAAGTTGTGCGGAGCTGGGGAAAAATGTGCGGAAGGGGGACCGGGGACACGGGCGCCCTCGGGGCGGTTCGGTCGGGAGGAAGAAGGAGCCCCGCAGAGCTGTGTCGGGGATGCGCTGGGGCACTCAGCCTCGTCCGGATCCGCATCGGGGCTTGGATGTCGGTCATCCGCGGCCCCGGTGGCAGCGGGTCCCGCCGTAGTTTGCGCTCCGCTTCCCCGCGAGTTGCGCCGGGGGAGAGGCACGGGCGGGGGGATGCTGCCCTGGCCGCGGGGAGCAGCGGCGGCACCACTGGAGCGGCCGGGGCTGCGGGCGGTGCGGGGCGCTCCTCATCGCCGCCCGCTCCGCGCGGGGCGGGCAGGGAGCTGCCCCGGAGGCCGGGGAGGGTTCCCAGGGGGATTTTGGCAGTGGCCGGGCGGCTGTCACGTCCCTCGGCCCGACGGTGCCGCCCCGTGGGCTGGCGGGGCTGAGGCTGGCGGGGTGCTGATGCCTCTCGGTAGCGGTGTCTCTCGGTACCGGCTCGTTGTCGAGTCTCGGGCGGCGTCCGCATATGGGAGATGGTACCGGGGAGCAGCCGAACTTGGATGTCATCGTCACAAAATCGAAGTTTCCATCACCAGATCGCTGTGCCTGATGTTCCCGGGCGACAGCACTAAGGCATCGGGAGGGATGGGGCTGGCCCCGGGGGACCCTTCGGCGCCCGGGGCGGGGAGGGGATCGTGCCGGAGCCGCAGCCGCGCACCTGCCCTCGGCACCCGGCGGGAGAGGCCCCCCGGGCAGCGCTCAGCTCTCCCTCGGCCCCAAACACCTTAAAATATGCGAACTCCAACGGAGGGCGTTTATTTGCACATGTCCGTGCGCACCGCTTTTGGTTCGGAACTCCGGCACGCTGAACGGGCTCGCAGGACGTGGGGAACTGCATTTCACGTTTTCATTCTCTGCTACATCCATCCGCGGAGCTTAATTTTCAGTCGATACACTCGTATTGGGTGAAAAACGCCAGCAGTGGAAGCTGCTGGGCTCAGCTCTGCTTTAGCAAGATCTAGTCCCAGTACCCAGTCCTGCAAGCACACCCAGGCTGCACATTCAGCTCTGAGGAGTCCGTCCAGTATCAGTGAACTCATTCATTTAAATAAATTTGAAGATGTATGCTTTCTGCTCAAAAATGTATGCGCTATGGTACATTTTCATGTAATGCTGGTAAAATAATACATTTGATCCTTCTTGAGTAAATTAATTGCGTAAGTTACATGATCTGAAATAGATGGGTAACTTCCATCAGTGCTTAAATTCCATGCAAATAGAATTTATGGAAAAGTGAGGATCATTTTAAATGGGCTCAGAGGTTCATAGAGCTCATAAATTTCAAGGACATTGTTTTGCTTAAGAGGGATACTGCTGTTAGATGTAATACAAAGTACTTGAACTTAACCAATCTCTATTTCTTTATATTCAGTTCAGAGATGTTGAATTTGCAATTGTTGTTGGAGGTGGAAGTCTTTTCAAAGCAGTATTAATATTGTATGAAAAAAATTACCAGTTTGACTGCTTTTTTAGGTTGTAATGAGGAACAGCAGTAAGATATCAATTTAAAGCACACTAAATATTAAGAGTTTATCCTAAATATAGAAATATTATTGCCTTAGTGCTCTGGAGTTCTCAGCCTCTCTCAGTGGTGGATGTGGCAGCCACTGGTTTGTCTGTGGGCCTGGCTGAATGAAGTGTAGATGTGAAGTCCTGTATATTTGGATTGGGTTTTTCAGACCAAATTTGCTTGTCTTTATTAAAGTTGATATTGAATCCTCTTTGGTTGCCTGTTGTCTTAGGTGCCAGGGACATGATGCAGTATGTAACAGCACGGCATGCAAAACGTTGCTTTTAGTGGATAGCAAGTCTTTCTGTGGGTTGGAATGCCCATAATAAGGATGGAGACCTGAATCCTGCAGTGAGCTCCATGCAGAATGAGGCCAGGGTTGTGGATGTCTGCTCATGCACCTCTGCAGCAGCCAAGATCCATGGGACATGCTCAGCCCTGGCCAGGGCTTGACCAGAGGCTGTGTCTGACTTCAGGTTTGTTCTGGAAACCATTGTTAGTGCCACAGCGTGGTGTGGCTGTGATCCTAACAGAAGAATATAATAGTTTCAAAGCTTTTTGTTGGCTTGTTGTGGTTGCAGTTGCACAGTTGGTGCTGTGGTGAGCATGGGGAGAAGAAGAAAGGGGGTTCATGTGTTCAATCTGCTTTTCCATACCCCACAGCACTCTCATGAGCTTGTTCATATGGAAAATGCATCCTTCTTAGGGCCTTCAATAAATCCATCTCTGTCTGTGTACTCGTTTCACATTTCATGTTGCTGGTGAGCTTGTGTGAAGTTAGTGTGATACCTGGAGTTTATTATCTATTTATAACAAGAAGGTATCTTTACTGAGAAGGTTTTCCTTACGCAGTAGGGGCAGCAAATCTTCTCTGTCAGAGAAGTAGAAAGTCCTAGAAAGAACAAGGAATTGCACCAAGATCTTCTAAGTTTAAATCTCTTTCCTGATTCCAAAGTCTGGTTTTACAGATACCTCTGAGAGCAGTCATACCAAAGGTGAAACATTTCTGGTAAATGTGTAGGCTTGTGACCCAAGATGGGATTTCAGATTACAGTAGGCTTATGACGGAACTCTTCACTTTAAATAAAATCTTGAATTGGCTAACAGAGGCATCCACAGCCATCACCTTATAAATAATTGGATACAACTTCATATCCAACACTTCCTCCTTTAAACCAAGGCTCCCCTGGGACAAGGCATCCAATAACAACTTCCATTAACAGTGCTATTGACGTTTTGGCGTTCAGTTTTATAAGTTAGCCAGATTTATTCTCACCTCGCTGCTGACTGATGAGTCATATTTATTGCAAAAATTACAGTTTTACGTTCAGGTGATATATCTGTAGAAAGGAAAATAGCTGTAAATTACTTGTGTTTCTGGAATGCTCTATCCAAGCGCTCAGACTTCTGTCACTTGAGCGCTGTGTCAGGAGTGAATGTGGCTCCCTCAGTTCCCTTTAGAGGATAAAAATGAGTGGTTTTCATCTTGTAGCTCTTAAGAACTGTCCTGGGGTCTTGGACAATGATGTTTAGTGATCTTTTTTAGGAGGCACAACCATTTGGTAGTCAGTGGACACAGCATATTTGAAAAATATAATGTACCTGAATGACTTGCTGGTTGATGAATGTTGCTGTCTTTGCAGATGAAAAACTAAGATAATTCCTCTAGGTATTACCTTTGTGAGGCTTCAGTCTGTTTACAAAAAGCCAGATGATCTACACCACCTGGTGCTACTCACTGTTCTTTGTGTGTGCAGAAGACAGATCTTTGAAATTTATAATCGTTTTCTCCTGAGCCTCTTTTACTCTCCCAACCTGATGCCTTTTTAAAATTGATTTTAAAACAGAAAAAAAAAGTGGATTTTTTTTTACTGTGTATAATTTTAGAATCTACTACATTATTCTTCTTAAAACAGGTAAGGACAAATCGAATCAGACATTGTGCTGTATTAAATAGGGGCATTATTTGGTAAGCATTTAAATTACATGTTTAGTAAACAAACAAGGACAACTGGCTACTGTTTGCTTGACTGTCATGATTTAAGGAGTTGAATTTTTCTGTCTCAGGACCAGTTTCTGTGGTCACCAGACAAGTGGCACATTCTAAAAGTACATCTGAACAAAAGACAATTATCTGTGGTTTTTTTTTTTTTTTTTGATGACTAAAGCCAAAATAATTTCTATTTTTGTGTCTTTCTTCATTGCTTTGCTTCTTTTTCCCAAAACCAGACTCTGATCTTGTAGCGGGAAAGACATTGATGGATAGCTGTGTCTGTCCAGAGCAATATTCACCTTAATGAGGGTTTGTCAAGGTGAAAGGGCTCTCCCTTGCCCCACTCAGGTAATTTCGAGCTCGATGGGTCAGGCAGAAACTTGAACTCTTAATCACATACACGCAACAGTTCCAGTAACTTGAAAGACTTAGTCAGGTGGGCAGGTCCATGTCCCCCACTCCTGTTTGTGTTCAGAGCTGCCTTCAGGCTGAAATAAGAAATCCAGTTCTAGTACAAAATCCAAAGTGACTTTGCGTTTTCCCTGCTTACCAGCCTAGTGGAACTTTTACCTTGCTTTGTTGTGCTGCTCTCCCTCAACTTACTGGATTGCAAGGTTCAACACAATGTCACAAACAGTAGGAAAGAAAAGCCAATAGAAGTGGTGAAATAAGGTTATGTTGTTATGCCCAGAATATTTCATAAAGAGCTATCGTTTGAATCTTAACTTTTAAATTCTATTTCTTTCACTATATAGAGGCCATATTATATCTGTGCTGAATCCAGCAAGGGGGATTACAGGCTTGCAATATCTGTTGACAGTGTGACCAGCTGCACAAGAAGCTTATAAGAAAATGTATTACCTGTAGTGGTTTGTAATATTGTTCAGGACTCAGATTCTAGAGGAAGGCGCAGATGTGTCATCTTTCAAAGAGTACCTGTGGCCTTTATTTGTTTTCTCTTTGCCTGGCGACTGTTTCGATGTAGTTCAGCCGCGCACCTGGTTGTGGTGATTGGCACAAAAAGCCTGAAGCTTGTCTTCCATCTTCACTGCAGTTCTTGCCTTTTGCTCTGAGCTCCGTGGGGCAGGGGCAAGCAGGATGTTGTTTTTGGTAAGGTGCTCCAGATGTTAACTGAGGAGCATCTTTGTCTGTGACATCTGGTGACTGCTCTGAGTGTGCACATGATCTCGGGGAGCTTGAGCCGTACACGTTTTTCAGTGTCTGCATGGCACATGCACCTCTGTACACCTCAAATTCAGAAGTGGTGAGTGTCAGATGAGTGTCAGAAACTCACTTTCCTAATGCAGAAAACTTTACCAAGACCCTTCTGGTGCTTTATCTACCCTCTGCCCTGGGGCACAATCGCAAGGAGGTGTCTGCTGGTGGACACAGGGCAAGGTGATCATGCTGATGCTCTCTTGCTCTTGGTACCCTCCCCTCATGGTTCCCACGCCTTTTTGCCACGTGCCTTGCTTGCAGAACAGCATGTGGGAACCTAGGCAGCATCACACAGCACCTGACTTCCAGCATTTAGAACCTTCCGCTTGCAGGTGGATTAAAGGGATTACTTAATGCAGTAAATCAAAAACTGTGAAACAGGGCAATCTTTTTGGCTCTTCTGTGCTAGAAAGAATTGCAGGCACGCTGTAGGTTACTTAGTAGCCTCAGATATTTGAATATACATATTGTATTAACTATTTAAAAAAAAACAGTGTCAGTGTTTTATTCCCAGCATCTTCCAACTGAAAGTATTGCTTCAGGCAAGCTATTTTGATAATTAACAAGAGGGAGGAACTCTTTAAACAAACAGAGATGCCGTTTGATGTTATTCTCAAATTTGAAAGCCATCATTTCAACACTTTTTAATAACTTGGGGGCATTTGGAGATTACGTGCATGTGTTAGTGACACACAAATGTGACCACAGACTCTCTTGCCATGGTGGTAGTAAAGAATGTAATAAACGATCCCTAGAGGGGTATCGTAGTTTTTCTTGTTGTTGTGTTTTGTTGTGGGGTTTTTTGAAACAGAGCTTTGAAATTTGTCTGACCTATGGAAGGACTTGTAGGTGTACAAGTTTATATTTCACATATTTTACTTTCTTTAACATTGCACCCGAAGACACAGGTTGTCTCACCTGCTGCCACACCTGCCTGTGTCCTGCTACCAAGTGCCTGTAACTTGTTGACACAGTCTTTGTAAATCTTACAGGACCTGTGTCATATTTCAAGTCGATGCATTAGTCACAGAATCTCAGATATCTCAAACTCTGTCCCCTTCCACTTTAATCATACACTTCTTACACTTCTTATACGCTTCACTCAGCTGCATCGAATGATGTTCATGAATATATGATAGTAAAAAGCACAATGCTGGTGGTGACTGATGATGATAAATTACTGTATTTATCCATTAGGAAGGACATTGGATGACCTACAGATCTGAGGCTGAAGTTAAAAGACCTTTTCTAATCTTTCTTAATATTGCTGGCAACAGCCACATAACTTACTATGTGTTATTTATGTAGAGAATCTGTAAATAGTTTTGACTGATTCTAAGATAAAATAGATAAAAGCCCTCTGGCGTTTGGAGGATATTGCCTAAGAAAATCAATTAGGGAGTATTAAACAATGTGATAATTTAAGGAAAATAATGATTCTTTAAAAGCTTTTGGGGGCATATTTTAGACTGCCTGGGGCAATATTTGCAATTTACATTCCTTTGGGGAGGAAAGAAAACCACTTTGTAGCTTTCCAAATAACAAACCGGGCCAATATTGAAGTTTTATTTTTGAGAATGTGGAGGGAATTCCAAATGCCAATGGGAAAACCGTTAAACTTGCTTGAAGTGCTGGGCAAGTGCAAGAACGTGAATCAAACAGTGCCGGTGCGAGTGATCATTCATCCCCCGTGTTTGTTCTCTCTGCTCCCGGCAGTGCAGAGACTGCTGACCTCCTTTCCCCCTTTCCCACCCTAAGGCTTCAGAGCCCGGTTAAATCAAAGCATTTAAGATATATTGGGGGAGTCTTTCAGAGCAAGGGTTTGAGTATAAGTCCAGTTAATTAGGAGTGATGGTGTGCGGCAGTTTTGAGTTTTAAGGAAGAGCTGCTTAAATCAGTGGTCTAGTAACAATTCTAAATAAACACAATTGCTCTGAAAGTTGGGTGGCCTTAGTAAGTGCAGTTCAAGAAGGTTCCCTTGGCTTGCAGTACGTTTCAGTTGGGAAAGCCCATGGAAGCATTTTAGTTCAGATCAAAAATGTACCAGTGAACAAATCCTGACTGACCCTGATGAATTTTGTCTTGCACCCCAGAGCAGTTTCAGACTGTGAGCTGGATTCATCCTTTAGGATGAAATGAAAGAAGCTGATGTGCTCCAGGAGCACCTGTGGGCTGCACCAGCTCTCGGTGGGTATCAGGTTCCTGGGATCAGACTGGAGCTGGTCCATGTAACCACCAGAAACACAAAAGTTGTGCGACTCAGGTCCTTAATACGTGGCTTCTCTGTCCAGTTCTGTTGCTCTCTCTTTGCTACACAGCTTTAACAAACACAGAAGGTGATGAATACATGCATATATTTAAAAGCAGCTGTATGGTTTTGGTTTGTTTTTTTCCACTTGCCTTAGGCCTGATACAGCTACATTGCATGACTGTCTTTTTCATTGCAACACTGGATCCATTTCTTACATGTTTGTAGGTATTCGTTTGCTGTTTTCCAAACATACCAGTGTTTGTTGCCTCCCCAGTCAAGGCAGAAATACAGTGACACGAATGAATGAGTTGCAGGTGGTGAAGAGGTCTCAGTTTCATAAGAGATGCTTATGAGGACCACTCAGAACCTGAAATAGACAGGAGGAAACAAAATGAGTCTAAGTCTCACTCGAGGTTTGTAGACCACATGATCTTCTGTAACTGAGATTTTTTTCCTAGCTCTGCATAGGTGGATGTATCTGGAAGAGTTCCACTAACTTGAAAGAGGATGGAGATTACAAAATTGGAGATTTAAAGCCCTTGTTCTGTTCTTGTCTGGTTGCAAAATTTCTGTGTGACTTAGGTGGGTCCTTGAAGGCTACAATTTCAGAAATAATGGCAGAGTTTGAGGCGTGGTGTTGTTTTGGGAATTCGAAATGTCAGAGTTGCCTGTGACGGACCTCCAGTGCACATTTGGGGAAAGCTGACTGCCTTTTTAAGATGTTACTGAGCAATGCCATAGAGAGGTAGCTCACTTATGGTGGTCTGTGGTGGTTTGTGGTCAGCACGAGTCTGACTCTCTGATATTTGTGTACTTTTGTGAGAAAAACACTAAGATTTAGGAGTGTCCTCACAATCCAGAGGAGTTTCAGGGAGCTGGTGTTACTGGTAGTTGGCAAATTTCTGGATTTCTGCCCTCAAGGCAGGAACCTGAGATGATATGAAATATAGGGAAATATAGGTGGTTATCATTTAGGGTGCAGTTACTGCTACCAAAGTGTTGCACTTCCATATTTATGTCTATGTTTGCTGTGCCAGTGGAGCAGCCCCACAGGTGTCTGGGGTAACACATGTGCTGAGGGGTTATGGCACTTTGTTAATACTCACCCTCAAGACCATCTATGCAGCCTAGAAATTCCAGGTGGAAGATTTTCTATTTATTTCAGTGCATATTGCTTCCGTGAATGGAGTCTCACGTTAAAAAGTTTGTGTAGTCCTGAAAAAAAGACTGCATTAGAAAATCAGTTTAACCTGATTTTCGTGTACCGTACATTCTTCATCCATTATTCCAGGAAAATGGTAAATAAAGAGCATGCTTATGAATGTTGGGTATGAACCAGTATAGCTTTCAATGATTATCTCTGAAGTGGTTAATAGTGCTAAAGGCAGTATTTTATCTGCACAATTCCACGATTTTGGGTAGAATTAGTATTCCCTGTTTATCTAACCCCAGCAGATATGGGCTGAAAATTCCTCCTCTGTGTTTGCTGCCAGCACAATCCCATGTGACTCAGCTGAGCAGGGAGGACTCTTAACCACTCACCTATTTCTCAGTGATCTGTGGATGCTGAAGACCCAGCGCTGAGTGTTGCTTTCCTACCACTGTGAGTCTTTCTGTCATTTCTAGGAATTTGTACTTGCACTGGTAATAAGGAGGTGAGGAGCAGCACACAAAAATTGTCAGTGAATTGCAAAATACCTGAGAAAAACAGGGTGGGTTTTTTTGTCTGTCTGTGTTGTGCTTAGTGTGCTCAAGTAGAGTATGGAGTAATGAGCCATAGTCACATTTTACATGGAAACCACTTTCCCTAATGAGGGGAACGGCGTTATCTATTTTACTGTAGTGGATTTCCATTAAAAGCAGGACTTCAGCACATCCACCATCTAAAATGTGGGCTGGCACGAGCTTGGGGGAAACAAGGTACATAAATAGGAGGGATGGGATGGATGAGATGGAAATCTCTGGCTGTGACCAGTTAAGGGAGAAAACAGACACAGTGTAAGAAATTCCTTCCAGGTGCTGGTCTGTGTTGCAATCGAGTGCCTGATCTTGCACAAATCATAATGAGAAATAATAGGTACATAAAATGAAAAGAAAAGCAGAAAGGAAAGTGAAGTAAGGAGCATATTTTTTACGGCAGGCAATTTAACCCTTGGAATAGAAATGCTGAGGTAAGTTTTGAACTCTGCGCCTTTTGGTGTCTTTAAATGAAAAATGGTTTCCAGAAAGATACCCAAGCAAAAATTTTTGGCCCTTGGAAAAAGGTAGTATCCCAGGGAAATGTAATGGGTTGCAGTCTATAGGAGATGGAGTGATGGGGATGCCTTGGTGAATCAGTGAATTACTGGTAGTTTTACTATTGTTGATAGTCGATACAAATGAACTCCTACAAGCGAATAAAAACAACCTTTATTACAATCATCTCTCTTTTTTGTCCCTTTCTGCTGACTGACAATGATAGAAAGTTCTTCCTCTCCTTTTTATGTGCTACTAAATCTTTGTTGTAATAGGAAAGGAATAATACGTTATCTTATATCTGAGTTAAAGAGAACTTCTGAAGAGCTGCAGACTGAAGAGTGGAATTCTACTGATTTCCAAGCAGCACTTGACAAAACTTAATACATATTTACTTCGGGGTCTGAAAGCTGTGACTATGGAAAGGATTTCAAAGGCTGCACTTTGGCTGGGTGTGGTCAGCATTAATCCATCACCTGGTGTTGACTCTTATGCCAGGACCTTGATCTGGCTGTCAGAACTATGCAAACTTTTTTTTTTTTCCCTCCGTGACAGAGCAAGAATTTTAATGATACAGCATCTCCCTTGCTATAATTTTTTTGAGGAAAGTAGTTATTTTCTTTTTAATTTTTTTTCCTTTCTTTGTTATTGCACAGACTATTGCAGCGAAAGCAACTTGATGTGTGTCTTCCTTGTGAATGTGCAATATGGTGGTTTGGTTAAAACAGGCACAAAAACACTTTAACATGTGTTTGGTGGCTTTAGCAGGTCCATGTTGGGCTGTACAGATGAGTGATGTCCACCCAGCTCCAGTGGAGTGACTCCATCTGTTTGGTGGGTCACTTGTTCTGTACCTCAGGGAGGTGTTTTCTTCCCAACAAGTTTTGTTTTACATCTGGTGTATTGGGACTTGCTCTTGAGACCTGGCCAAATCTAAAACATTGTTTTCCTGCACTGTATCTTTCTTCCTGACACTGCACATGATAGGTAGACAAAGTCTGTATTTAAAAGTATTTGTAGAAGCAATGTCTAGTCACTGAAAATGAGTTAACTGGTTCTGCAAAGGCTCTTGGATTTGGCTGAAGGATTACTGGGAGGCTTTTGCCCTTAAGGAGTTCCTTGAGGTTCTTGGTATGGATAAAGCTGTGCTTTAAGATTAAATTATTCAGGTGTTTTTCAAAGTAATTAAGGCTTCTAGCATGTAATGTTTTATGTATGCAGGTTAAAAATGAAGGTTGATTAAATCACGACGAAGGGAAGTTTATTCACAAACGACAGACAGTAATGTCTCTTTTGTGACTGGTGGAATGCTGTTGAGCCCACTTCATTACACTGAATATTGAACCATTATATTAGTGCCATTTTTTCTAAGTGATGGTATTGTTAAAAAGCAGGCAGTAGAATTTGATGCAGTACAGCCCTGGCTGTGCTAAGTAGTGCAGAATACTTCTTTTTTCTGTCAAGTATCTGATTTACAGACAATTTTTCAGCTTGTGTTTTTGAAATGGCCAGGTGAGCTATACAAAACTCAGCAAGAACAGGAGGCAGGCCAAAGTAATGATTTTCTTGTTAGAAAGTAATAGACATGCCAGTATGGCATGTAGTAACAGCAGGTTTTACAGAGTGCTGCAGAACAGTGGGAGTGTGAAACACATACGTTACATAAATTATCTGTGCATGCATTTCTGCAGAGTTCTGGGCTACAGTAACTCATTCATACTTTCTTTTTTTTTTTTCCCCATTCTTTTTTCCAGTCACTGACAGTTTCAATGCATGAACTCCTTCACCCCTTTAAAAACTTTACCCATCTTATCTCCTCTGGATTGAGTACCTTATCCTTTGGATACCTGTACTTGCTGTTCAGGAATCAGTGACTGGTCTTAGAAATCTAACAACAAATCAGACCTCAGTGCTGCAGGTTCCAGTGCTGTCCCTCGTTATCCTCTTTCCTATCAGGAGAAAGAAAACAAAGAAACACTTAAGACACAAATTTGGAATATCCCCCATGTGCTGTGTCAGTGTGAAATAGCTCATCTGTCCAAGTATTTCTTAATTATTCTGAGTCCGCTTTTTAAAGGGCTACTTCCATAGTAACACTGGGGTTTTGTACTCTTCTGAGAGTGTTCCTTGGTCACTGTGAAGATCTGGAGGCATATTCTGAAGTGCACCAGCAGTGCGTTGCCTTCAGTTCAGTGCAGTAAAGCTACAGCATTGTTTTGTCCTGAGAAAACTCAGGCTGCTTTCAGTTCCTCTGATACCTCATTATTCTGTTTTATAGTTGCCCCTAATTTTTGTCCATAATTTTTGGATATTTTATATGAGCACACCCCAAGGCACAGCCGCATTGCCTGCATGTCTCGTGTTTCCATTCCTGTACTCATCAGCCCATACCATGCATTGTAGCAGCTCGTCCCTCTGTCTGTGAGTCCTCCAGTTTCTCTCTTTCACGGCATCCAGGGAGCTCTGGGGCCTCTCCTAATAATTTCTGTGAAAAATAAAGAAACCTAAGTTGCTCAAAATTATCGTGCAAAGCTTAGAATAGGCAATGTAGGTTAGAAGAACCCTGGTTGTTGGAGAGAGACATTTCAAGAGTGTAAATCCTTTAAATTTCATGGACATTTGAGGCAAATCCATGAAATAAACTGGTGAGCTCTGTCAGATCTCTTAAGGGGCCCTTCATCAGTTTTCACTGGTCCTGTAGAAAGCATAGGAGTAGGTGTTTCTTAATCAGCAAAGGTTTCACATTTTTGTTCCACTGAGATGGAAACTTCTAGGTGATATTAATAGTTTTTTTCCACATGGGAAAAGATTCTCCTTTTGTTTTTGTCCTGCCTTGAATAAAGTTGTTTTTGTTTTTTATTTTAATCAGGCTTCTTATTTTAATCCCATCAGAGAAAGAGAATGTTCCTATGGAGATAATATTTTCGTATTATGAAGATGTTTTCAATAGTAAGTCTCCTACAACTCGACCTTGATGAACCAGTGACTCTGGAATGCCCTTTCTGGTTTTTTTTTCTTTTTGTTTTGTGCTCTATTTCATTGTTGTTCTTGTCTCCATGACTCTTCTTGCTACCAGAAAAATTCCTTACCTGTTATCATATGAGCTCTTCGTGCATTTTACGGATTAAGTTTTTAGTAATACTTATGAAAAATATGTCTACTTTCTGAGCATGCTACAGTCCTCTGAGACTTGGAGGTGTCTGTGCCTTACCTTGAAGTGTTTGAAAACAGCTCTCAGTTATCAAGATTTAATATCATTTGGGAAAAATCAGAAGTTAGTTGGCTTTTAAGATATTGCCCAAAGGCAATGCATTCAGCATGCAGCCTTCTCTGATGTTGGTGAAGCATGAAATTTGAGAGTCTCCGGAAGTTCACCTCAAGTATAAAACTTCCAAGTAAAAACAGAATTTGGAGGATGCCAGGAGGTTAATCTGGGTGAGGGTGAGTTGTTTTCACCAAGAAAAGCCTGTTCCTTTATGGATCTCTGCACCAGGTCTCTTGGTACAGAGGCCCTCAGCTCTGAATCTGTCAGTCGCTGAAATATCCCATATTTTCTGGTGTACAGGGTTGTAGGACCTTTCATTATTTTTCTTCAAAGCAGCTACTGGTTTTTCAAGGGTTCAATTCTTCAGCTACATGACACCAAAGACTTTGTTTCTGTGGTTTTGTACTTCAGTAGTTGCAGTTCAATTCTAAGCATTTCGGAAAGTTTTATTTATATTGTGACAGGGCTTCAATCGTCATCCAAGATTGAATTGCAATTGGAACATCGAGGGAAACAAAAGCATTTTTCTGAAGTCTGAATAGATAGGATAAGTATCAAGTGGATGAAAATTAATACTGTTATCTCCATTTACCATTTTTCTGTTTCAGTTTTTCTAAAATAGCCGTGAATTGGTGTGATTTGCAGTTTGCATTGGCTGTCTCTGGAATGGGGAGAGTGTCTTTCCATACAGAGGAGAAGGGAGTGAAGAGGTGAAGTGATTGAAGTGATTTGATTTTTAAAAAATCATGACATAAACAGAATATTTGCAAACAATCCCATCAAACTGGAAAAAGAGGCAGCAAGTTTGTGTATTAGGAAAGGAAGTAACTGAGGGTCTCCATGTGGCTTGGCTGGAAACATTTAACTAGAACTTTAGGATTATTTTCGTGATGACTTTTCTTGCTCAAGGACTTTTGGTGAATATTAATAGTTCTATGCATATAAGGAATTAATGTAATTAAATATCTTTAGCATGCCATATACATATAACTTCGATCTGCCTCTGTCTGTGTTATAATTATTTGTATATTCTGACTTGGAGAGTTCATTCCGAATCCACTCCTGGTACCCCAGGATAAGTCCCTGCTGTTTGGGCCATGCCAAGTGTTGAGATGTTGTGGTCCTACTTTGTGCAAGGCCCCAAAACCTTGGCGGTCAGACCCTGAGCATGGAACAGTGAAAGTGGAGGCTGCAAAAAGCCTCTGGAAACAGTAATTGGAAGATAAACCAATTGGTACTTCTGAAAAGGATTGTGAGTGCATTCATCCCATTTCAAATCTCTGACACTGACTTTTTCTCTTCCTTTTTGGGTCCATGCCCAAAGAGTCTTTCAGAAACTTGCAAAGAGTCTAATTCTGGAAGAAACATAATGGTTTATTTTGGGTTTTATTATTTTGACATTATTTTGACACTGACCAAGAGTAGCCTTTTTGTGCCTGGATTTATGATTTATGGACATGTATAAAAGCTATTGTCTGTGCTTCCCCCATGGATTATTCATCTTTTTCTTTCAAAATACACTCACATCCCTGGAAGTTATCCTAGTACTTGCAGTCAAATCTGGAAGTTTGGAGGCATCAAATCACTTGTGATACTAAACCAAACTGTAGGTGAATGTAATGGTGCCTGCTTCCCGGGAGGGTTTACATTTCGGGTAGTGAATATTTGCGATGCAGTTTGAAATGATACAATGGTAGTGCTTTGAAAATGTTCCCCGGAACACCAGAAGGGCTCATAAACATGTAGCTGTTACTTTTGAGAGTTACTTAAGTTTTCATCTTGGGATCTCTGTTGTGTAAATTCAGTTGGAGATTTTATCGATATTTTCTTGGATATTAATGAAGCTACTGGTAGCCCTGCTGCTCAGAGAGGAGCTGTGTTCTAATTCACCGTGCTATGGCTTTGAAGAAACCAGCCTTACAGGAGTTTCTCCATTTTTACAAGATGTGGAATTCGTGAAGCTGGATCTGATCCATATTAACTCTTGCTTCCAAGCAACACAGCTTAGGGCAAATAACCCTTTCCTCTAAGCAACACCCCTTGTCCTCTGCAGTATAAACCAGTCTTGGGAGGAGTAACAGAACAGTGACTAAAAAACTTTAATCCAGTCATCTCCAATCCTTGAACATTAAGATAAATCACTCAATCCCATTTTCTTTTTCAGAAATGTTACATAATAAAGCCACCAGTTATCTGGATGTAATCTGCCTCTCACTCCTGTGCTGCTGGTCAGAGTGAAGGGCTCTTGCAGTGGCATAAGGGATTAGATAGTGATACACCCATGAAATAAATATAAAGAAAATATTGCAACAGTTTGTGGTAGTTTTATGTTATTGTAATCACAGATTTTAGACAAGGTGTTGATAGTTTAAAAGCTGGGAAGAGGGGTACAGTGTGGGTGGGCCACCCAGTGTGCACCACGGCACAGACCAGTGCACACAGAAAGTGTGCCAGGTCCTGTGAACTTGGGGTTGGACCAGCACCCCGTGTTATGATCCCACCTCTGACACCAATTAATGTTAAGATCTGCTGGAATAATGTTAGGATCCCACTCTTGAAATAACGTTAGGGTTCAATTAAAGTGCGAAGGAGACCATATGCTAAAGTTAACAGTACAGATTTTATTTAGCAGCAAGGAGTGAGAGAGAGAGAGCTGGAGAGAGAGAGAGAGATTAAGAGAGACAGAGAGGGGTAGAAATAGTAAAAGACAGGGGGGATAAAGAGAGAGAGACAGATTATAGTCACCACCTCGTGTCCCTGCAGTCCAGCTGGCCCTTCTTCTGGTCTTCTTGGTGGTGGGGGTCCCCAAATGTTCTTGTAGAGGCACCACTTATACACAGCCCAAGTCCTGGGAATCCAGAGGCGTTCTCACAACTCGGGATGGGATGGGTGTGTAAGCAGTTTCTTCCTTTCCCAAAGTTTGCCATGGTGGGAGTTTTTATCCAAAATGGGTCATCCAGATCTCCTTCACCAGGCCTTGCATCTTCCTGTTGTTGAGTCTGTGCTTTTCCCACAGTCTGCCCAGTGGAATCTTGTCCAGTGTGCCAGTTCCATACCTTTCACGGTGATTTACCACCCTTTGGAGCTGTAGATGCTGATGTGTGTGTGGTTTCAGCTCTCCTGGCCACTGGCAAACCTGAGAAGAAAAATCAGAGACTGAGCTTGCAAACACTTTGCTCTGGAGTGTGACTGATCAACATTCAGAAATGCCAAGTGCTCACAACATCCAGCCTGAGGTACTTGGGGTTCTGAAAACCAATTTAAGGCAGAAATGATTACAAACCAGTAGACAGTAACCAATTTTCATGCCACTGTGACAAAGCTTTTTCAAATAATTGCATGAAAATACAACTTTGAAACATGTATTTTCTGTATTTCTACTGCTATTTATCAGATATGCATCAAGTTGTTAAAATTAATCTTCATTTGCGAATTTTTTTGAAGCAAAGCATTATGACTCTGACTGCATCGTTATTAATCCCTCGAGTTTACCAACATGTGGACATCAGAAGGGATGCTGTTTTACTTTGATTGGGCTTTTATGCAGAGAAAACAGCACATGCTCTGTCCATCTGCTTCATTAAACACAATTCAATTTTGTAACATTTTAGTGCATGGCCATTAAATATTTTGTGGACCTTGAGTAACTGTCTGGCTGTTGTATTTTTAAAGCTATCTTCTGTTCTAGGTTTCTGGGTTGCCTTCTGTTCTTTTTTTTCTTTTATTTATTTATTTATTTTATTATTTCTTTTTAATTTGAAAGTCCTCTTACTTGACTTTAAGCCTTAGATGAAGTTCTTAAATCAGCGGGGAGGATGAGACAAATTTGAGGTATTTCAGCAGAACAATTCAGGCCATCAGTCTTTTGTGGTTAATTATAGAGGGAAGCCTGGGTGACTTTGCTCTTAAATTAGAGGCCTGCAAGGATGGTGAAATGAGTCTGGATCTTAGCCTGGTGAACTGATTTCAGATCCCAGTACAGGCAGGTTAAATCTCCAATGCAAAAATATTTTTTTTTTCTTCATTGCTATTAAAAATGCGTTCTCAGAGTCAATTTTTATGAACATTTCCTCTGCATAAAACATAGCAATGTCTGAGCTGGATTTTCTTCAGATGTTTGCGTGCATTTCCGTTTGAAATGGAGAGCAAACAGAATTAGGAGGAGCTAGGCAAGACCATCCCAGGCATTGAAGAAAGGGGGCTTGGTCTGCAGTGCCTTTGAACCACTGCTGTGTGGTGTGAGGCTGCTGAATCACAGTCACAGGATCTGCTTCAGGGCTCATTTGTACCCGAACAGTGCTGCCATGATTCTGGGGATTTATTAGAGTTATGTCATGATTTCAGAGTTGTCTCAGGCTACTGGCTCCCAGGAGAGAAAGTGGCATTGTGTCAGAGTGTTCTGGTGGCACAAAATATAAACCTTAGACAAAGGTGATTGACGAAGATTAATGTTTTGTAATTAGGAACATTAGAGGAAGCTAAAGACCTTTGTACTGCGTATTTTTTTAAAACAAACAGCAAGCTGTTCAGAGAAGTATAGTGTGGAGCAGCATAAAACCTCACTTTTCTGTGTAATGAGAGCCTTAGTCAGAGTTCAGTAAAAATTACACTTTGCTTTGATTTGTTCACTGGCCCTGTTCATGACAGCATACTGATACCTGTGAGGCTTGAGCTGAGGACCTGAGCATGCTTTGAGATCCACACTGAAATATTGTAGCACAAATATGACATTTTTCACTTCTGTGATGTTTTTCCACCTGCAATTTTAAGGAATAATATTTTCCTTATGTAGCATTGCCCAAGCTGTTAACAGGCTTGTTTTATGTTTTTGCTGTCACATCAAGAGAGGGGAAATCACCAACATAGTAACTGTGTGGCTTTAGAAGGGAAAGACAAAAGTGTTACCTTTCTCCTGAAAGCATCAGCTATAGGGCAGGTGGGTTTTTTTCCAAGTGTTCTCATCAAGTAAGAAGCTTTTCTCCATTCCATTTGTGTGCCTTCTGTTAGGGTTCAAAGCCAGTTTTATCCCTGGATGGCTGAAGTCAGGAAAACTTCTGTACAGACCGTGGCAAAACTAACTCCAACAATGAAGGAGAGAGGATTAAAATCCTGTTTATCAGAGAAGAGAGACGACCCCACTGCCCTGAGCTCTTACACTGTCTGAATGGCCTCACTTGTTGGCATCAGGGTGAGCTCTGTGTTGACTGGAGCTGTTCAGACCTCGCAGGCATCGCTGTGCTGGGCTGCCTCTGGTTTGGCTCTGCAGCCCAGGGACATCTCTGCAGCCCTGAAAGGAAGGAGGTGACAGAGGTGAATTATTTTTGACCTGTGAACAAACAGCATTTTCAATGAGAAAGAACAGCAAAGAGAACAGGCTGTATTGCAGAGTCCTCCTGACTTCCCCCTGCCTTCCACACGGTCTCCCTGCATTTAACAAAATGTATGTGCTGGCACAGGAGGGGGGCTGTCAGGGCACTGCTGCCAGCCGCTCCAGGGGCTGTCCCACACCCCTGTCCCACATCCTGCACATGATCAAGATTTGTTTGAAGAAGTAGGGAAGGATAAAGGTGACTATTTCTGCTACATGAAGGTCTGTGGACTGAGCAGGGACCCCATGGGATAAAACCTGGCAGGAAACATAACTTAGATACTATGGACAGCAGTAAGGGGTTACCGAAAGATTTCTTCTTCCCAGCAACGTTTGGGTTTTTTTTTTTTTTAATTTTTGTTCATTTGTGCTGTGAGTGCATCTTCAAGACGCAATCTCTATGTTTTTTTCCAGAGGAGAACAGAAATAAGATTTATATCATTTAAATGCGTGATTACTTTTAAAGGTTTCTATTATTAATAACCATTTCATAGTACAAGGTTCTCTAATGAAGAGCAATAATAATCATGTAAAGTCTTTCTGTATAATAATGTTGCTGGGACTTTTTTGAAGAATATCTCACAGACAACTCTAGATGTCAGCTGGTAAAACCAAAAGTCATTTCAGCACAATAGTGCTTTTATCATTATGAGAGATGAAAGAGATTCTGATGCAAGACATTTGTCAAAGGTATGTTTCTAAAACCTTTCTCAGCAGTGGAGCCTGCAGGATGCTCTCAGCTGGTACAGCACATTGTAGAGCTTCAGACCAAAGCTGTGTTCAAGTGGGTATTGTTTCACCAGCCACCCTTTCTAAGGTCCTAGCTTTGGGCTGCTTCCCACCTGTCTGTCTGCTGCACTAGTGTGCTAAGAAGATGAAAGGCTCCAGCTATTATGTTTTGGAAATAAAAAGTTCACAAGTGTCTCATGTTCCAGCTGTTTTTTGTTTGCCTGTGGAATCCATCTTCTCCATGCACCAGTTTTGGTTTCCCCAGTATCTTTTTTTTTCTTCTTTTTGAAGGTGGACAGCAGCAGATCTTTCACTCACAAACAGCTCTCAGGGGTTACAGGTGCCATAGGACAGGCTTGGCTAATGTTCCATCAGGCTGTATGTAGCCTTTTCCATCAAGGCCAGAGCCCTAAGACACAGATAGGGTCCCACTGGAAATCAGGACATTTTAGGATCCACTTTTGCATCCATGGCCCTCGTCATCTTTCTCTTCTTTTAGCTACCAGCTCATTGCTGCCAGACCGCTGCTGTGTCAGGGCGGGTGCTGGTGTTATTATCTCCCTCCATGTGTTTTAGGGAGTTGAGATGTCCTTTTAGTGAGATGGGAAGCTCTAGACTGCTGGATGTGGTTTGGATGTGGTGCAGATCACGTATCCCTCTACATCCTGCACATCAGACCCTTATCAGGATGTGCTCCTGGCAGCTGTGGCATCCTGTCTATGGCCAAGAGCCCCAGGGCTCCTGTCAACTGCAGCATTTTCAAAAGTTACATTAACACCTAAAGGCAGACAGGGATCCTGTATGTGCCCATTTGTATAATTCTCTATCAGGGAGTGACTGCGAAGGAGGGTAGCAGGGCATGGTCTTTGGAAGTGCCTTTGTTCACTGCTGGAAATAGACTGGGAGTGGCTTTGCCCAGCTCCCCTGGGTGCAGATGTTTCCAGCAGGCCCTGGTGCTCAGGAAAATCTGCTGGGTTTGTGCTGCAGCCATCCTGGGGCTGTGAGCAGGCTGTGGGGTGAGAGTCCGAGACTCTTGGCAAGCCCAGCCACTCAGCTCTGGGGTGAGCTGTGGCCTCAATTTGCAGTTTTAGGATGGAGCTGGGCGTCTCAAGAGGAGTGCAAGGACAGATCCCTGGAAATGCAGCCCCTCCCCTAAGCACAGCCCCGCCTCAGGAAGCGTGAGCAGCCATCTAGGAAATGGCATTTTAAGAAACTCTGAAATCAGCAGTTGGAAATAATTGAATTGTGCCTCATGTATTTCTTTTGTCAGTGCCTCTTGTATTAAGCTGCTCAGTTATTAAAAGAAGGAAACCCCCCTGAGATCTCTCCTGCCTTCAGAAGTGCTGGGCAGGGTGTATCTGCATCCACAGGGTGCTGGTTGCCTGGAAGGTCCCGGTGCCATAACACAGCAATCTGCATTCACATGCTGTGCTTTCATCCTAAGATCACAGAATAAACAGGATCATTACTGTATATTAAAGAATTAATTGTGTGGCTCAGTTAGTGGCAGAGCTGTGTACTGAGAGTCGAGAGCATTATCTTGCAGGTAGCAGAGGTGAGTGACCTAAGCCACGGAGTTCATTTCTGCAGTCGATCCTGGATCCTGTCCAAACTTCCTTCACCTCTGGAATCCCGTCTTTGGCCACAGCAGGGTGCAGAGCTGTGCCCCCCAGAAAAGAGCCCCGTGGTGGATGTCACACCCATGGGATTTTCCAGGGGAGGAAGGTGTTTGTTTTCCCCAGTAGCGGGCAGTGCCTTTTGGTCCTGATCTGAGGTGGGAAGTGAGGAGCAGGGCTCTATCCCTGCGTGTCTCTTTGGAGGTGTTTGCTACAAAGCCATAGGGTGGATCTGTCCCTAAACCTCCATCCCACTCTGACTCCTGGCCTGTGGAGGGGTGGGAGGTTCTTCTTGTGCTGTGCCTCCTCTGCTTAATGCTCCTGTGAAAGAG
Source organism: Ifrita kowaldi (assembly GCA_013398055.1). NCBI lineage: Eukaryota > Metazoa > Chordata > Aves > Passeriformes > Cinclosomatidae > Ifrita > Ifrita kowaldi. Next base: position 514,719 of record VZRS01006154.1, read on the forward strand.
GTGTGCTCCTGCGCTGTGCTAGCAGTAGCAGACTCTTTTCCCCAAAGGCTTGTCAAAGCTTCCTCAGCTATCTCGGCAATACTTTTATCTCTTTATGCACAAGCAGTATTTAAAGGGAACAAATGGCCTGTGTGATCATGCCAGTGTTCATTTTTTAATGCATTTAATTCCTGATGCTGACACTTCGTTTTTCAAAGCGGGATTAGAACTGCTGCGGATAAACAGTGCCAGCGTTACATACGGCAGGAGTGGGGACCTGTGTAAAGCTCAGCCAGGATTTCTTATTGACAAAGCCTAATTAAAAATGGATAGAGTTAAAGATTTTTTTCGTTGATAGTCAGATGTCCTGGAATGAACTATCCTGTGCAGCTGTTCTTTTTGTGGTAACACAAGGGGATTTAAACCGTGAGTTGATTCCAGTGTCTGTGGTGTCTGGGCATTCCCAAGAACCATGGGCTGAACATGTCATTTCCATGAGCAACACCTCTAAACCCTTCAGCACAACCTCCTTCTCTCTGCATATTCTATTTAAGAGTCCTAAAATAGTTTCCTGGAGCACTTCCTCAAAGCAGGCAGATTGAGCATCAAAGGATTGCCCAAAGCCCTGGGGTGGACGTATTTATTAAGACTGATTAACACAATGAATGTGCTGTTTGCGAATTCAGGGCTTCCTATAAATATTGGACCTCCAAGAATTTGTAGCATGATTTTGGAGAAGTGGTTCAGAGGCAGTGTTACAGGCATTGCTTTGCACTGTTTTTTTTTTTTTTAGTCGATTGTGATTACCATGAAATTACTTATGAATTTTAGTTTTTATTCAGTGTTTAAACGAATAGCATGCTTATAATAGTAAGAGGTGAACAGGCTGTCTTTCGGAATTAAAAGCAATTTTTTTGCTTGTTTGTTTTGGGGAGGGGTGAGTAGTGACTTGGGGGCAGCTTTGTGGTATAGTGTGTTTTGCTTTAGGTTTACTGACGAATGGTGTTTTCTTCAACCAGCAGGCTGGCAGGGAATTGCAAACAGTGACCTCATTTATCCTACTGGAGCTCACTCTTCTTGACATTTTCATCAGCCAGTGGGAAGACGTTTGCTGTTCAACTGCTGCCAGCAGAGGTGGTGCTTATTTTTGCCTCGGCAAACTCGGTGGATATTCTGGACATTGTGTCAGTTTGAGCAGTGTTCTGCTCGTCCTACGTGGTAACCACGTTTTGTGCTGAGATGGGAGCAGCAGCAGGTCCACAGTGACCGAGCCAGGCTGGTTCAGTGATGTATTTCATTACAGCTTTATGCAGCATGTGCTGTAAGGCTGTTTATAGGGCTGTTTGTAAGGCTGTATATCATTTGAACCTCACTAGCTGGAAACCACTTGCAAAAATAATGCAGTGTCCTACTGATACTTTTCCTTTTTCATAAGAGATACAGGGAAATCTACACATATGTAATGTTGTCGTTATCTTTAGGAAAGAAGATACGGAACCTACTGCAGATTCATAAATCTTCTTATCTTTTTTCAACTTTTAGCATGGAACTTACAGGCAAGTTTTGCAAAATTGAAGTTTAATAGATGAACCTATAGTGAAATGCTGAGAGAAAAACAATTACTCCTGTTTTCCCAGAAACTCTGAACAGTTACCTAAAGTGTCCTACTTCAGATTAGTTGTTTTCATTTTGTAAAATCGTTCTTAGACTTCTCCTCCAACACATGAATTGTGTAAAGTGCAAAGCACAATGCAGCCTAACTCGGTGTTGTGTTGGATAGCAGGTACTCAAGTCTCTCATTTCTTGTTGTAACCTGGCATTTGCAATGCAGACATGATCCCTGCAGTGCTTGTTGTGGTAGTGAAGGGCAGAAGTGTCCTGGCAGATGCAGGCTTTTAGACTGCCAGCTTTCTTTTGTGTGTGTCCTGGCAGTGATTTTCATGTGTATCTTATTTAATGGAACATCTCAGAATATTTAAAAAAATTAATTAGTTCTGTAAGAGTTCATATAAATAATATTTACTTAATATTCTGTAGTTTAAACAAAAGAATACCTATAAATAATAGTAGTAATAATGAATAATAGTTATAATAAATAATTTCAGCAAGTATTCAAACTTCTAAATGTCATTGTTAATAAATGTAGTGCCTTTTCTGCCCCATTTTGCACCAAGTTCAAGCAGGCTGTATAGCAGCAGGTGTGATGCTGATTGGGGTACCTGCAGCTTGTTTAGAGTTTGGAAGAGTTTTCCTTTGGAAGCTATTTAGGTCTCTGCCAGGAACATCTCTAGTTCATCTCAGAAACAATGCAGAGGATGCACTGCACAAAATAAATAATTAAAACTGTATAAGACAGAAGAATTTGTAGCTTCATGTCATGTAGTTGGCAAATTTGAGCAGATTGTTGCAGCTTTTAAGGTTAAAGAATGGCAGACTACGAATGGGGTTCTTTGAGTAAGTGAAATCACATTGAGTTTGGTAGCAAGTTTTCTCAATCATGTAATAAATTAATAGTAAATACTTTTGGAAATTGCTGCTATTATGTAGTTTACCTTTCCTGACTTCAGATTCTTCTGGAAGAGGTTGAACTCTAATATTTGCTCTACAGCGTTCAACTGAGAGCAAACACATCCATCTCAGAGACAGGGCTGGCTAGTTTGCTGTGGTAGCATAATGAACTCGTCCTGAATACTCATTTATTCAGTACCTCTGTCCATATCAGTGTATCAGAGTTTAATCCTTAACAAAGCTGCTTGTTGCTGTTCTTATTTCCTGATTCTAGAACATGATGCAAACAGCATAAAGTTCCCATACGATCATTGCACTGGACTTGCAAAATCATTTGTTTTGCTGCCCTGAAAACGGTACTTTCATATAGCTAAGCTATTTTGATGATATTTTTTGTCATCTGCCTCAGGAAATTATAGTGGCATCTTTGACATATGAATTATATTTCATGTTCCATTCCTATGAAAAAACCTATCATTATTTCCTCATTTTAGCTGCTGCTTGTCCATAGCCACTGCAGCACGGCTTTTATGAACAGAGTTCTGAATATCCATAGCTGCATATTGTTTATTTTCAGGATATTGAAATACCTTAAATATCAGACTACAAATAGAGATAAGTATTGGTATTTAAAATGCACGTAAATACCTTTCAATAGATAAATAAAGGCATATAACAATGAAATATATAAGACTTGCAATACCATCCCTTCCCAGTATTCACGTGTTACTCCAATGCTCCAGAAACACCATGGAGATGGGTTTTCAGCCCTTGCTGTGTATCTCTCCTTGGTGCTGTGTGCTGTTAAAACAGGCTTTTAACAAAACAGCACAGCCTTCCTTTATTTTGGGCATCTTCAACCAGAAAAGTCCCACACAAGTAAATTAATGTGTTTTAAAGCACCAAAGATGCCCTGTGAGACCCAGGCCTGTGTCCAGGGATTCAGGCAGCACAGCTGTGTGGGCAGAGCCTTTCTCTGCAGGATTTTTTATGGACTAGGGAGATTGGTATGGTCAATAATTTAATATGCATTTTAAACACTAAGAATGATTTAGTGCATTACATAAGTGGAAGAGGGAAAAGCTGTATCTGTTTTTTCCAGTTCATTGTTCATGACAATAAAAGGAGTTTTATTAACTTCACAGTTGGTGCTACTCTGTTGATGCTTTTAATTTTTACTGTGTTTTGTTTTAATCCCTTAAAAAAACCAACAAACCCGGATTATACTGGTTTGGGTTTTTTTGTGGTTTGGATTTTTGTTTTTTTAATTTTTTTCTTTTTTTTTTTTTTTCCCCCTTTCTGGTCTTGTGTTTCTTATTAGAAAGCTGCAATTCTTCATAAAACTGGCAGGTACAATATTGGCTGAGTATTCAAACCTGAATACTATATAATAAGTGTGCAGGAATAATGTAGACACTGAAAAATGGGGGAAGGCTCTTCATCCAGGGCTGGAAAATCATGTATTCTCAGTTAGTTTGAAGGCTGGGAATGCCATCTAAATCACATGTTTTTCAGTAGGGAATGCAATACTAGAACAGTAGAGAATGGAAAAGGTAAACATTCACTACAGAATGTAATTACAGAATTCATTACAGAAAATGTGGACAAATAACAGAGCTGAGGAAAAGACTTTGAGAGACATCCTTGTCACTTACCTTTGCCTATGAAGTGTTGCATGTCTGCAGAGGAGTAAGGCAGGGGTTTTGTCTTTCTGTGTGCTCTGGAGGCTGAACTGGAACAGGCACAGGTTGGTTGTGCTCGTTTGCCTGGTCTTTAAAGAGTAGGACAATCTTTATTTCCATTTTTCTTAGGTTCTTCTTTTGCTCTGTGGAATCCAGAGCAGATGACCCACAATTCATAAAGATCTGGGGGTGTTTGTTATTATTTATAAACACTGATAGCGTGGGTAGTAGAAAACCCTGAAAATAGGTAGGAAATGTAAAACCTGAATTGGAAAATGGAGTATGTTTAAGAATTTGGATGAATATGGTAGATTCATAGGAAATCGAACTTGGTTAGATGGTTCTTTAAGACAGGTTTAGGGATATTTGGTGGGCAAGAACAGCAACAATTTGCCACAAAAGTGTATTAAATTATGGGAAAATGTAGAAAGTTATTAAAGGATAGGGAAAAGCAGGGAGGTACTGGAATAAGAAAATGAGTAAGGTATGCAGACAGACATTCCTGTCAGAGGGCTTTCTCTGTGTCTTTTCTGCAAACAGTTCATTTTGGAGAGGAGAGGTCTTTGTGGTCCAAACAACAGCTGTAGAAACCATTAGAGGTGATTACCAGGGCAGCTTTGTAGGATGCTGCCTAACAGATCATCACTTAAAATTGCTAAAATGTGCTGAGTGTAAAGGCTGCAAGTACCAGGTCAGCTTTGTGGTACATGCATGGAAAGCATCATTGAATGAGCATTCAATAAGAGGCTTTGGAGCTGCATTCGTGTCCTTAGCAAAGTTTGAATGCAGAAGGATTCAGGTGAACCACTGAAGCTTAACCAGACTTTATTAGAAAACAAATCAAAACAAACCCCAACATTTTAAAAACGGATGATGGGTGTTGAGTCATGCTTGGTTCATTGTTGTGATGGACACCTATAACCCACATCCAGGTTTACCAAACAATTACAGTTATTTGTTCAAATGAGTGTGTATGAATTCTCAGCAGGTTTGAAGATATTCTGTAAGGCATTTTCTATTGTCCAAATTCCAGAAGGGTGCTTCATTTATCTTGAGAGATCAATAAAATTTAAGATAGCATTTCGGGATGTGTGAAGAAGTCGATAAAGAATTGTCTGCTTCAAAAACTTTCTTTGTTAAAGTTCTGTATGAAAAGAGCTTAGAGAAGTAAAGGTCTGTAGTCCTAGAAGGTTTCAGGGCTTACTCAACCAAAGCAAAGCAGCTTTGAGGGATCATCAAGGGCACAGCTTCAGAAGATGATTTACACAGAGTCCTACCTGAGGATTCAATCCCCACCTTCTCTGCCTGAGGTAGTTGGTGTGTCTCACTATGAGCAAAGCCCTCATCGAGGAGGAGAGCCTTTTGTAATGATCCCTTCAGTAGGGCTCCTTCTGCCTTTTCTTTAAAATGTGCTTGTGTCAGTGCACAAATCCTTGATGTGGTGTAGGAGGTGCTGCTGGACTGGAACTCATCGTTCTCTTGGAAGTCTGTATTTGGGTGAGTCCCGTGCCCTACCCTGGTGAGGTACATAGAGCATCACTAAGAAAGCAATGGGCTCAGTCTGGCTCTCATCTGCACTGGAGTCCTCTGTGATTTTGGCACTGGTGTTCCAGAACTGTGCCTGAAATCAGAATCTGGGGTAATCGGTTGTTTAAGAAGCTATAAAAAAATAGCCCAAACCTGGTTAATATTCTTGTGGAGATGCACACTGTAACACACAGCTTTCTGAAGCAAGACCAACCCTAATCTTCAGCTCTGTCTTTTTGTCTTTATTTTCTGTCAAGAAGTGGCTGTTAACCCTGAAATGGGGTGCTGATACATGGTAGAAAGAGAATTACCTTCAGAAAATTGCAAGGACATTTCCAGATCCTGAAATGAGGAAAGAAAAAAAAGGAAGTCTTGTATATCTCATTTTTCTACAGTCAGGAAATGAAGGAGACTGTTGTGAAAACTCATACTGTTCATAATCCTTCTCAAAAGTCATCTTCTTAATGTTTGGCAATATGTAAAATGTTAGGCATGTGTGTGGAATACTAACTGAGGCAGTTTTAAAATTAATGTTACCTCAAACATGTTTTGAATCAACTTCCTGTGAATATAATTAATCATTACTTCTCTGGCAATTCAAATTTACATATTTTTAAGGCTGGCTCTGATCCATGTTGGCATCTGAAGTACAGAGATCAGAACTCCTCTGAGTAACAGAGTGAGGCATCAAACAAATACTGAAACTTAAAATGCCGTGTGAATTGTTACCTTCTGCCTAATAATAAAACTCTGGATTTGGCAGGCTGAAGAGATGGTGTGCAGCCACTGAAAAATATTCTGTTTCAAAACACGCTGTGTACTCTAGCAAAGGCTGCCCTCTTGGGCACCTGTTTGCCCTGGAAACCATGGCCATAGACAGCACCCAGAAAGTTTCCTTGAAACTTGGCACTTCAGAATGTTTGGAAAACAGTATATGACTGTTCTCCTCATATTATCTTATCTCTGTCACCAACAGTCCAAGAAAAATGTATCTTTTAGGTAAGAAATAATGGAGAAAAAGTGAATAAAAATATCTGTTCTGATAGATATGTTATGATAGATATGATGTGGATGAGTAATGGTACTTCTTGTTAAATTGAAATTAAGGAAATACTTATAAAAAGAGCTTTCTCAGTGGGAGAAAGGCTTGAGGACTGAGTTTTATTGCACTGTCTTCAGTGATGTGCAAAGGAGCATGATGTGAGGTAGATAATTTTACTGGCTTAGCTGCAGAAGAAAATTTGTAGTTATGAATTGCCTCTTCCACTGCTGCCACCAAGAGCAGAAGGAAAAAAAAAAGAGAGTTTCCTGCATTATAAGCTTCTAGGGAAGATGAAGTATCATTCCTGCTAGGCTGCTGAGTGCACACACAGGTTTGGGATTGGAAGTGGTGACACTGTCTGTGTAGAGATGATGGAAATTGCCCCGTCTCTGGGTGGACATCAAAGGAAAGTCTGCTACTGGTGTGGAGGTTTTGTGCAAGACTCCTTAGGAGATACAGCATGTGTGCACCTCAACCTCTTCTGTGAAAGCACAGGGTTCTCCTTTCCCATCCACTCATCTGGCTCCTCGTGGTGGGAGTGAGAGCAGAGCTCACCTCCTGTTTCTGTAGTTGCTGCTGTTCTGTTTGTTCTTGCTAGGTAGTGCTTTCTGTCAGGAAGTGCAGAAACGGGAAAGTTTCCAGGCGGAAAGTGTTGTTTACAAGGCATCCCGCATTGATGAAGAGGCACTTGCTCTTCTTTCATCCAAGACCACACAGCTCTGTCTGTGCAGGAGCCAGGCGAACGAGCCTCCAGGCTTTTCCTCCCCTGTGGCTGCAGCCCCTCTTCAAAGGCTTTCCTGAGGAACACATTTTTGTAGTAACCTAGTTGAGTCTTCCCTCAAGCCAGACACTGACCTGTTACATATCCCTTTTTTCCCCTCACTTGTTCTTTCTGTTGTGTGGGTGGTTCACTGAAGCTCTCCATTCGTAACATCATCTGCTGCTTATAAACCAACATCCCTTCCAAGCACCCAAACTGCTCTGTCTTTTGTGAAATGTTACTGTGACAGTTTTTACTTTGAGTCAAAACATAGAGCATTAGCAGATTTGCCCCTGAGCTCTAACTTGCTCTCCAAGCAGCTTTGACTCCTCAGTTAAGTATTTCCTGTGCAATTTTTCCTGCCCCTGCTCTGAACCAGGCGCAGAGAATGCTCCACGGTATCTGTGTTTAGGATGATGCTCTGACTGGAATAGGGAAAACACCACAACTCCTGTTCTTCTGACTGTCATCCTCCTTCTTCCAAAAGTCCTTCACAGCTGTTCCAAGAATGCAGCCAGCCAATATCTGTGGGTTTGTGCTGGTGGGAACAGAAGATTTTGTTGTCTTTCAGTCGTGCCTCAGTTCAGCATAAAATGAGTTGGTGTAATTATGGCATACTGTGTGCCCCACTCTCTGTGCAAACAGTGTGAGTTTTCTCCTGAGAATGAAAGTAACTTTGGCCACTACTCTCTTTTATATTGTTTTAAAAGAATTCTATTTCCAGTGTTTTTAACTGTTGAAATAATTTTTTAAATGATCTGTTATATTTTAATTTAAAGGTCATATTTGAAGACTGAAGTCTATTTTTACGTGTATAGAATCTGCTTCTGGAGTGCCTTTGTTCATTAAAATTAGAAAATTAAAGTAGAAAAAATAGACAAGGGAAATGAGGCATATTATACTATTACTTTCATGTTTGGTTTTGAAGGTAAAACTGTGTCCAAATGATAATTAGGCTTTGCCCTCAAAATGGCCTTGCTACAGTACATGCACTGATGGAAGCAACTCTGGGAATTCTTCCTTTCAGAAGTTAGAGAATTCCCGTCTGAGTAGGCGCAGGGTGTCTCCAGCCACTCTGCTAAAATAAGATTATCATTCCTGAAATCTGGATGTGTGGGAGATGGAAATTCACGTGTGAGGAGTTAGAGGCACCGCTTGGAAGACACAGACTGTAGAACTGATTTTGCATTGGAAAAATGTTTACTAAGAAAAGCTACTGTATACATTAAAACTCAGGATTCAAGCCTCTCAGCAAAATGGCATCTTCGCAGAACTCATTTTATGTTTCAGTGATTTTATGCTCAATTTTAAGGTGTGGGGGTTTTTTTTGTTTTGTTTTTTTGAACTTACAATACGTATTTTGCTTTGATATGCTAAATGTGTTTTATACATCCATTAAATCACATCCACTGAATTACAGAATGTACTGCCTCTGGTGGAAGAAATTATATATTTGGGTAACCTTCCACTGTCAGAAGACAGTTTTCTTCTCTGAGCTGGGTGGCTGTCCTTCACATGAGCCCATTTTCAGGATGAATCAGCATTTCTTCCTCACTTGGGCACACAGATCTTGCTGGCTGCTTTGGGGCCCTGTGAACTTTTCCCAGCTGAGAGGTTGCATCCCATTTCTTTGTCCATTCCTGCATCACTTCAGTTTTCTGTGCTGTGACTTAAGTACTGATTCCTAGATGTGCAGAATTGCTGATCCTCTTTAAGTCTTCTAAGCTTTGTAAATAAGGAATAATTCTAGGCAGGTAGACAGATCTGCTCTGATTATACAGTGGGACAATAAACCCAGAAATTTCTGTGTTAGCTCAAAACCAGTTTTGAACTGATGCTCACATTTACTTTTAGACCTTCTTTTTGGTTTTTGAAACAAAACCATGTCCAGGTGATGTAAGATAGGTTTGAATGGTTCTGTGTGCAAATACTGAAGTACAGGGCAATTGAAATGCAGTGCTTTTTGTGGTACTTTAACTTGATTAGGACTTGAGTGGGACTGTTGGTACAGGATAAGTCATCTCCATTGAAATAAAGAGACTTAATTCAGGTGCTATTAAAAGCATCACCCTGAGAAACTGCTGAGGACTTTAAAGCGGATCTGAGATCCATCCGTGGTTTTGTATGATTCATTCAAAATGGGTGAACCCTTACCAAGTACCTACAATACAAATACAGTTACAGAGTACACACTCAAAATGAATAATTCACGCCAAAAAAAAAGGAGCTGATTGCCTATAAACATGAATTATTTTTGTCCTCTTTTATGATTACAAAATGATGCACCTCTGAAGTTTCTGTGAAGCTCTCATTTTTTGGGGGGAGGATTTGTTTGAATTGTTAAAGCTCAAATTTGAAAATTTAATTTGGGAACAAGCATAATTTTTCTTCACTCTCAACTCAGAGCTGGAATAATAAAATAATTCTCCCTTCCATCTACCTCTTAAAAACAAACCTTAAATTTATAAAATCTTAAATATATAAAATCTCTAATCTTAGTGGGTTAGGTCACAGTCCACACCCAAACCTGATACTCAAAATTCATTTCAAATTAATGACTTGTCTTTGGGTATAATTTTTACCTTTGATTCAAACCTGTGACATCTGCTCAAGGTCAATCCACAATTCATTTGCATTTTTTAAAGCTCCTTGTTTTTAACAATTTGGAGTTTGGGTTGTTGCTGTGGGAAGGTGAAGGAGTATCATCCTTCCAGGTTAGTTGTGCTGTATTTTGGTTATGCAGATGTTCATTGTGGGTGGATAAAATTTTAGTATAACGCAGTATTTCCTTGTAAATCGTGCAAAGACATATAATGTGCTTCCTTCATTCAAAACTTGCAATATTGGCTCAAAAGAACAGATTGATAGAAAAGAGTTTGGGCTACAACAGCAGCGAATTGTGAGGATTTCATTTGATTGGCAGCGCTGCTTGTTTTTGGCAAATCCTTTTTGATGCGAGCTAATAAATGTTGCAACATTAAATCCTGGAGATTAGGAGGTGTTTGGAGAGGATGGAAATTGTCTTTGCATTGTGCAGTGCCTGCTCAGCACTGCAGAGGTGCAGGAGGTGCTGAAGGCCCTGTGAGAGCTCTGGGTAATTCCCACAGGGAGCACTGTGCACACATCCCTAGTGACCAAACCCCAGGGGTCAGCCCGGCCTCTCTGCTGGAGTAGCTAAAACAATCTTACCAGCTTCATAAGGCATTGTAACTTTAAAGATCATTAAGTGATGCCTAGATCTTACTTTTTAAGATTTTTCTTTGCATAAAATGTAGTTACTTAACCATGAATTAGCTTCACAACACATTGATTGTAAATAGGGTAAAAAATCTTATTTAATACAGTCCTTTTCAAAGAAAGCTCTGAGTGCTTATATATGTTAAGAAATGTTAGAAGTTATTCTTATGGCCACAGACATTTGATAAAGCAGAGTGATTTGGCTTTACCTTTTAAGTTCTTAATGGGCATTGTAGTTAACTACTGATATCTCTAGACAGTAAAACTCTAATGCATAGAAAATGAGAATTGTGGAAGGGAAGAGATAGAGTTATATGGTGTCTGTAAAATGTGGGCAGGTAAAGATGAGAGGCAGTGTAGTGCTTTTGAAGAAAAGGAGATAATTTAAACTCGGTTCTATCAATGTTAGGGGTAAGAAAAGCAAGAGTGAGTGTAGAATAATGGGCTAAAGGGGAAGGGGAATGATGTTTCAGTCACTTGCTATAGCAAATGTTCTCTGTGTCTTATTCCAGTTTTACCACATAGAAGAGGAAAAATGACTTCCTGAAGGAATTGAGTGGTAGTGAGGATTTTAGTAATTTAAAGAGAAGTCTTAAGACAGCAGTGATAAATTTCAAAAGGCTTGAGTAGGTACTCCTGAAGACTGAACTTGGCTGTTGTATTGCTAAGCAGCAAGACAGATGTATGAATCTAAGAATTATTAAAAACTACTGGTAGTAATTGCAACTCATTGGGTCATTTTTAATGCCTCATTTGTGAAGAATTGAGTAGACCAGGGTTGTGATGTTCCTTAGACTTTCTTCTGGATGATTACTCTGTGGCAAAGTGACAAAATGAAAAACCTTCTGAGTACTTAGGAAATGAGTCAAAAATGCCTTAAAATAGTGCCAAATTAATTTTATTCTACTGGTTTTATTCTGCTGAGATGGAGAGGCACTCAGCTTACTAGCAAAAAAACTTACACTACTCTGAAATAAAATACGAGGTGATTGCTGTTATCAGTCTACTTAAAATTTTCTAAAATGCTATGATTTCACGAAACTTTGGGCACCTACATTTGCCAGTCTTACAAAATTTTGAATTTCTGAGTGTATGTGTTTTGTCTTCTAAGATTTTTCTTCCCTGAATTTTCTATTCTTTTGGTATAAGAAAACCATGATACCAGTTTGGATTTAGACATGGATGGGAAAGCCAACAGTTAAGACGGAAAACTTGTAAATAAGGATAAAAAAAAGTTGAAGTGCACTACACAGTCACATTTTGCATCACTTCATTTTTAGATAATCATGGTGTTTCTGTGCTGGAAATTTTCCATACTCCATGTATTTTATTCTCCTTTGACCTTGGATCATCTCTGTCACCTGGTACATTAAACAGAAGCCAGGTTCAGAGCCCCTTATAACTGATAAAGGACTTCATGAGGTTTTACCCATCCTGTGATTATCAGTCTAATTTTCAGGTATGAAAATGACTGTTGTAATCTCAGAAGACAGTGACCCATAAAAGATGTATGATTGAAAATCAGATATATAATTGAAAATGTGATCATTGTTTCTTTAAATACACGTTTATGTGTTGGTGCCATCTGGCAGCACCTAGATCTGCCCTTGAGCAGCTGCCATTGACTGGCTGGTCAGGTGCAGGCATCAGGATGGATGTGGGTCATGAAGATATTCTCCTCTGAGATGAGCGTGGCCTTATTATCATTTATTTTTTCATAAGAACGAAAGGAAGGGATCACAGGGGAGGTAGAGATGTTCATGGTTACTTGTGCTGTGTGAGCCAAGTGAATTTCCACTTTTCCTTGCACCCCTCCGCTCCTACCTGACAAGGATTTCAGAACCTGTCTTCTACATTTAAGCCACAATTAGTTGTCCTGATGATTTCTCCCGCTTACCTGCCTAATTACCCGGTGAAGTCTGCAAATCAACCTGGCTGCAGTCGGAGCACACCTAATTGCACCTTCAATTTAGAGCACAAGTGGAGGACTTAGGGAGATGTGCAGCCTGAGTGCATGCTCATGAAGGGAACTGCCAAGGATTGTTTGTGGACCCTTCCTCATAAAGTGGCTGTAGTTGAGACATTGATTTAATTGTTCTCCTTCGTCCTGCAACAGTAGCTTGGCTCTGAATAATAAGTTTTTCTTTTCTTTGTAACTTTCACATTAACAGTAATTACTGAGTGGCTGGAAGAATTGGAATGGCTCTCATTTTTTTTTAAACAGTTTGTACCCTTTTCTTGCATGGTATGCTTAAATATTTGAAGTTGCAGCTTTAAAATAAATTATTGACAAAAGCACCAAGGGCTTCTTTCGTTGCTCACTTGCAGGGTTACCTAAATATGCAACTAAGCACCACAGGGAATGCATAAAAACCAGAAAATAAAATGTTCTTACTGCAGTGCCTTGCAGTGTGTTGGCTACTGATGCAGATATATTCAGAGAGGGGTGGCACATTGGGAGTAGATGGTGAGTGGTATATAGACAGCTTCTGGATAAACTGCAGTTTTCAATTCCCACTTCGGTAAGGGCACCCAGAAGAATTACTGTGTATATTTTTAGTAGCTTCTTGTTTCAGAAGCTGACATATACAATTACTGTTGTTGCAGTTGTACATTGCAAAACTTGTCATTATTCTCTTGGATGTTTGCAGATGTCTGCTATTTTTATTCACTTTTTCCATTCTTAAAAAACAATCCAACTTTCAGCTTGTAGTAAGAAGTAAACACTTCTCCTAACTGCACAGAATAAAACTACTCAGGTAGTAAAATTATCAGGTCAAGATGTCCTACTTCAATTCTGTTGCAAAATCCTGTTTGCAGTACAAATTTTAAATAGAACAATGTATGCATGCTCCCCTTCTGGGGGAAATAATGGAATAATTACTATCAACACCTTTTTTCCTAGGTCAGAAGAATGACTCCTACAAAATTGCCCCAGTTTGCTACATTCCAACTATGGAACATAAACAACCATTTTGATATATTTTAATTAAGAACAGTATCAACAATGTAGATATGCAGTTGTTATACTGGATTAGAAGCTTCAAATTCTTTTCATGTAAGATATATTGCTTCATTTTCTCTTGCTGCAACATGCTGAAACATCCTGTAATTAAAGCATCATGTTGTTTTGCAGAATATTCTCTTGTAGACAGGTAATCTTGGTGAACTGATGGGATTAATATTTTTATTTCACTTTCAAATATGTGAAAAGCCATGGTTTTTGCTTTCAAAGACTTCTGTAGAAAGCACTAATGGAAATAGTACCCCATCATCAAATATGACTGATTAGACTTTAGAAGCTGAGCTTTTTACTGACGTTAGTTTTCATAACAAAATAATAAAAAAATCACTGTGTATTGTCCCCATTAACCCCCAAGCAAGTCTAGGTGAGCATATTGTGCACAGACAAATGCCCTGGGGTCCTCTGTTGCTAAGAGTGTGATGGGGTCATTTGTGAGGCTTGTGATGAGCAGGAACACAGTGGGCAGAGGTGAGGAAACACCAGATTTTCAACCAGCTGGTCCATCAGACCAGCTTGGGTCAGAGTCAGAGCCACTTCTGGTTTGTTTTGCTTCTGGGGTTTTGTTTTGGGTTATTTATTTTTTAACTTTCGTTTCTTCTGACGGGCTTGGTGTGGAAGTTGGGAAGGATGGAGTGCAGGCTCTGGGCTTTGTTTTCCCACTCAAGATGCTGCACAAGAGCTACTTTAGTAGCTGGTTTGTATTTTCAGTACCTTGTGCCCAGCAGAGAGCCATTGGGATTTGGCTGCACGTGTCCACATGCTGTGACTTGAGGAGATGCTTCCTCCAAGGGCCGCTGTAGTCAGAAATCACGGGCGCAGCTTGCAGCCAGCTGCTGGCTTTGTCACTTGGTGTGTGTCAGGTCAGCTTCAAGGATCTTTGCTAGTTTTAATATTACTCAGAATTTCGATCCTGTGGGAGCAGCTAGAGCTGCCTAAAGTTGAATTTCAGAAGCTGTAATATAGCTGCTTCCAGAAAATTTCATAAGTTGTTTATGCAAAGGAGACAAGGATGTAAAAGATTGTTCAGTTACTCAGGAGGGAATAAGGAGCATACGGTGCTATGAGCTGTAGGAAACAGGAAGAAACCCCACAGGTATAAAATCAACACAAAATGTGAAGCAGGAAATTTTCCTGCAAAAGTCAGGTATTAACTACACCAACACTTCTGTTACAATTCTCTTTTTGTAAATTAGCTAAAAACTAATTCTTGGCAAGTTTCCATCAGTTTGGAACTGCATTTGTTAATCACTGCCACTTATCTGTGATAAAATCCATTCTTCTGTTCTGTGGGTGGCTTTGCTTTAGTTTGTTTTTTTTCCTGTTTTTTGCTCTGAAAATGGTTTGTATTTTATGAATATTCTAGATTACCTGTGAACCCATTTTTTCATGGCATGAATCTGGGAAAATTCCTTTTGTAGCTTATTAATTAAGTTACTCAATTTAGTTGTCTGTATAGATCTGGATTATGGCTTCTAGTAGCTTGTTTTTGGGTCCACACTGAATATGTTTATTCATTCTTGTTAAAAACTAAGCAAGTATTTAGAAAAAGGAAATGAAGGTTGATACTTTTTAAATTATTAATCTGGGGAATCATGGAGAAATCCAATTTACAAGAATCCATTTTATTTAAAGACTATAGTATAAGAGTATATAGGAAAGCCACAGTTTTACAGCCTGTCTCATAGCCCAGCACCTTCATTTGAGTCAAATATTTGCCTCCAGACATTTCAGTAGGAGCTGTTGAAGTGGATCTGAAGGAATTATTTGGCTCTTGTATTAAAGCTCAGAGCCAAGGAGAGATTTTGAGCTGAGTATCTGTTTTGAGTACTGGATCTGTAGACAACAGATGACCTTCCTGTGCATTAATGGAAAATTCAGTGACAGGGCAGCTTGGAGCTTTTCATCCACTTTAGTGTAACAGCTCTGCCAAAGGCAGATACCCTCTTCTGCACTGGTAAGATATTTGTCTTCTATCTCTGTCTCTGTTCATCTGAATTGTAATTATAACTCTTTCAACTTTTAAATGGCAAGAAACCAAAAAGATATCATTTGTTTTGTAGAATTCATCCTTCCTGTATTTGTCGTTAGAATCAGGCAGAAAGGAAACTGTGGAGAAAATGAAAGGTGCCATTCATTTCTTGCTCTAAGTCAAAACTCCTAGTTTGGATGGATTTCTGCCAAAATATCTAAGATACTCAGTGATATGCTTTCACTTTTATTAGTACAAGTATTATAGCATGCATGGAGTGCTTGACAACATCACTGCTTTTCATGGCACTATTATCCTCTTGCTAAGAGTATGACTGGCTCCTAAAATATTCTTTGGTACAGCCCAGTCTCCCTTTTAATCATAGTTCTCTTCTGTTACATTTGTTTAAAAAAGATACAATACCTGATTTGTTTGATTTCTGTTGTTTCTGCTCATCATTTCCATCCTGGAACACCTATGCAGGGATATGTTTCACAAATACTTTCCTTCTGGCAGTGATAACACTTGCATGGGTCATTAAGAGATGAGTCACTTACAATATATTTAACTTTGGCTAAAAAACTGTACACTTCAGAGCGTGGTGTGATTACTGCAGCAGTTGCTAATTCCTCAGTTGTTTTACCCGTGCTCATCATTTGTGTTTTTCCCCCAGAAAATGTAGTGAAACACAAGTGATTATTACTTTATGTACAGTGCAGAGATGCCCTTCCTTATTTAGCAAAAATAGCAAATTAGACACAAGAAATAAAACAACTGTTGCTGTTTCATACCACATGAAAATGCAGTGCGTAATCCCCAGCCAGAAAAGGCTTTGGGCACCTTTCTCTGGGTTTCTCTAATTCAGTTTATTGCTTTTCTGAATTGTCCTTGCAGCCAAGCAAAACAAGGAACTCTGCGTGAAGTAGGAGCTCCATGTGGAGAGACAAAGTGTCTGTTTCTGGGTCATCCTCTGGTTTGCCTCTCCATCCTGCTTTTCACTTCTATGAACTCCAAACACACCAGATCCAGACACCTTCTGTGCTTAATTCTGTGTGTCCCTTGCACAGCTGGACCTTCCCAGCTGCTGCTGCCATAGGAGCCTTCTCCCAGCATCAGAAGGTCACAAGGGATCATTTATCCCTGCAATCAAAGGTTCATTTGTGCTTCTCAGAATGTCCAGGCTTTGCTGGAGCAGTCCTTAGTGTATTTATGCATTTCTTTGCTTTCCAGTAAAAACAGCATATGGAGAAGTTTGCCAGTAGGAGCACCTTGACTCTTACTGGGTGGCTCATATTTCCCAAAGAAACATAATGGATAAAGGGTCTTTGAAGTGTTTTATTCAGATAGGTTTGGCCATTAGGTAAAATGAGTATGCAGGGGAAAAAAAGCTGGATTTTTACATTATGTGAAAGTATACTGAAAAAAAATCAATGAATCCGATAAAACAGCCAAGAAATTCCTGATTTTTTTTTTTCTCCTACTACTAAATTTGCTTTTTAATTGAGTGGAATATATGTAAGAAGATGATTTTGTGACCCATTGTCTTTCTATAAATGCTTTTTTATAAGCTCTGTGTGTGTATATGAGTGTGGTAAAAATGGGATGTCCTTAGTGCTGTTTTTAAGTGAGATGTGATCTTGGCTCTGCTGGGTCATTATATATATTAACTCCATATAACTTAGCATAATATATTAAATCTACAAATTTCCTGATCACCTCTCTGGTCCTTTTTGCCTAAAAAGTGAAGGAGAAAACCACATCTTTATTTCTGATCATAGACTCATAATATTCCACTGCTTTAAACAGAATTCCATTTCCTGGAAAAACAGGTGATTTAATGATGAAGCAGACGGGAAAAAAACTGAATGATAAATTCTAATTAGAGTCCAGTTAAACTGAGTGAGTAATTTTGCTTGCTACAGTTTTGTTGGCAGACATTTACATAGAGAGTTGTTGGTTTCCCATTCTCATCTGGACTTGGAAAACTCATGGAACTTTCTACTGTCTTAGATCCCTCTAAACACAGAGACTGTGTTTGTGTTCCCTTTTCTGGTACTGACACTCCTTGGTTTGTTTACATTTTTATTTATTTATAGGAATGTTGCCTGGAATAATATTTATCTGTATATCTATTCAGTGATATGTGCATATGTGTACACATGAATGTGCACAGAGTCTTATTAAGGCACATTTGGATTTAAATTACTTGTTTTATTTGCATGAAATTTATGTGTAAATCTGAAAGCAAATAGAAAAATACTGATGTGAATTTGCAAAATAACCTTTACAAACATGGTTTGATTAACTCCTGATTTAATCTCACTCATCTAAAAAAAAAGATTTCTGTCAAATCTATTCTCCAGGACTCTTAAATGGCATAAAATTAAGCATGTGTACAAATACCTGAACAGTGAGAAACTCCAAAAGGCGATTGTGTTTTTTCTAATCTAACAATGAACTTACTTGAAAGTCATGCACCAGTGCAGTTTTTCACCATTAAAAATAGAGCCACTGTGTTAAATTTAAATGGTAAAATTACATGGCATAGACCTGAGTATGACTTGAGTGACATTGCTGCAGTTTGGTAACCTTTGCTGTTTATCTAACCGTCAATGAACTGCAGTGTTGTGTTGTCAAACAGATCTGCTCATTAATGCTGAAATTGTTGATGTCAGTTTTAAAAATCATCTGTTATGGGACCTTGCCAATATATTGGGAAATAAAAATATGTGTTAAAGCTTTTTTTTTTTTTTAAAGCAATCAGGCAAAGTGTAGCTTTGTTTCTGAGCAATGAAAAGGACAAATTCCAGCAAACTGCTTTGTTATATCTGTAGAAAGATCTATAGGTATGCGACAGGTATAGCCTGTACTCATTTATTTTTTATGTCCTTTTTTCTTGAGATAGGTTGTTTTACTTGGTTGGGGGATTTTTCTTTAATGGGATAAGAATGGGAGACATATTTTACTATCTTGTGACATTTCATTCCAGTTAGAATCAATAGGAATATGTGAAAATACCTTTTTGGCCATAAATGGCTCTGTCAGTGTTTATACAGACTTCTTGTGTTACACCATAGTAACCTGAATAAAATCATGTTTGTGCCTGCTGCTTTGTCATCTTTTTCTGTCCTTGGCCTCACTTGCTTTAGTGAAATACTTCTAAGAATTTTCTTTAATTATGGCAAATGAGCTGTTGATTTCCTGTAGATGCTGATGGTGCACGGGCTCTCTGGAAATGAGCTGCTTGCTTTATTTCCATGTAATCTCTCAGGCAGTCTTCAAGATACAGAGATAGCTTTTCCTAATCAGACAAAAATCTCATTAGCTCCAAGATGAGACTGGTGTGAGGAAAAGAAGACGTAGCATGGTGTGAGCTTTGGGCTTTGGTCCGATGACGACACGAGGAACATAACCTGAAGTCACAGCAGAGCTGTTGGTGAGTCTCAGCCCCCCAAAAGGGTGTGAGACTCCTCTGGACAGCCTTCTGTCTGGAGGTGAGATTTGCAGGGGAGGTTGGAGTCACATTTAATAAAGCAGCTGTTCATTAGCTGTTATCCTTAGGAACTTGCAGAAATCCCCATAGGTGGCTTCCTGTGGCTTTCATGTCCCGCTGTACTTCTGAGTCTCAAGATGCTTACTCACATCTTGTCAGAACTTTGTTATTCTCCTTAACTCTGCCAAGTATTTCTGCTGGAAAGAAAGAGTACAGTATTTTTACTTATGAAACTTTGTTAGAAACAAGTGATAAAAGTTGTGAACACAGGATGAAAAGGGATAACAACTCTGAAATCCTGGGGCTCAGTGAAGTTGCCTCTGATGCTGGCATTATACCTCTTCATCGAAGTGCCTTGCATTCAGCTCAGCTCCCAAAAGCCTAAGGAGCTCCCTTGCCTGCTGCACCTTGTCTCTGCATTGTGACTGCTCTTTTTTTTCAGGTACAAACCAGTTCTGTCACCCATTGTTGCTTTATTCAAGTCTCCCTCTGCCCCAGCTACTCAACAGCATTTATGGCAGTATTTTCCATGGCCTGCACTTTCCATAGTTTCTTTAATACTGTGCGCTGTGATGGTTTGCTTCCCCCCTGCTCCCTGTTTGAATGCTACTATGTTAGCTAAAAAAACAGCAGATGGCCACAAATTTTTACTTGTGCAGGTGCCACACTGCTTTGATCAGTTGTGCTGACCCATCTTTGCTTTTGTATTTATTACATGCAGCAATAATGACCACAGGTTTAAAGTCATCTGCTGTGATTAGACCTTGAACAAGAGTTTCATCAGAATGCTTTAGAAGTTAAGCTTTTACTTGTTTGTTAGTGTAATAGATAACTCATTGTCTTGGAGTAAATGTTACAAGGTACACTGCAAAATGAGTGGGAAGATGTGGAATGTGTTCTTAATGCTGGCCATAGTACATTAAATGGATTCCGTAAATGTTTCTAGTCCTTTTTTTTTTGTGAGTAGCTGGAACTAAGGCTGTTGACAAACCAGTTCCAAAATACCCCAAATAACCAAAATCCAGTTCATGAATGGGCACTTGCAGGTCCAAGGAAAAGATCTCTGCCTAAAGCAAAAATGACCAAGCTGAGAGAAAGCACAAAATATTTTGCAAGGTTAATATCCAGTGCGAGTGATCACCACTTCTCAGAATGACTTATATGTGCACATTTATTTTAGCTTATTTTTACTGAGGGAGGGGTGGGTTTGGGTTTGTTTTCAGTTTTGGTTGTTTTGGTCTGGGTTTGTTTTCAGTTTGGCTCTGCAAAAGGAGGGCTTTTTTCTTCTACCAGTGCAGCCCAAAGAAATAAAAATATGAAGACAGATTGTTCCCATATCCAAACCCTGCACCTGTTCTGAGCAGGGTAATTGCTAACAAGCTGCTCTCTTTTTAAAATCATTATCCATAGAGCTGACAGAATCCTGCATTCCTCTGAAAGTGGCATTTTACAATGACTCTGAAAAGAAGTGCCAATGTTTTCATGAATAAAGATATTGACCGGGGAAAGCAATTGTGTGATCATAATCATTGAGACAAGAACTGTAGCAACAGGATCTTATAACACAGCGGATTGTAAAGGGAGCATGAGGGATGAAAATGATAGGTACTTATGCAAATGGATTAGAACTATCCTGTGCCATTTTGTGGATCCGTCTTTGAGTCTCTCTTGCTATCTAGGCCATGGGATTAGTCAAAAACAGCTGGAAAGGAATGGACACAATCACTTAATCACAAAATCAGAAGGCTTGCTGGGGTAATTTCCCTTCAAACAGTACACTGCAAACCCAAGGCAGGTAGTACTTAATATCAGTTGCAAGCCCAGCTCTATAAAGAACTTTGAAAAGACTGCAATCATTCTATTATAAGTGTATGGAGTCTGTCTTTTAAAACACCTGAAATGTGACATGAAATTATTTGTCTTTTTTTCATTTATCACCTTTTCTTCGTGTTTGGGGAATGCAAATGGCAAGAGTTTAATGAAGTGATATTGTTGTGATTACATCTAAGCTGTAGAGTGAGACTCATTCTCATTCCTACTGCAAAGCAAATTACATTTGCTTTTCCTACTCTAATGCACTTTGCCCCTGAAATTCTTGCCAAAATAAGGGAAGCAGGGGGGCTGTCATTCTTCTTAGTGCTTTTCTCTGTAGGCTTTGCCCTGGTGGCAGAACAGCATAAAAAAAAAGAAAAAAACCAAAGCAGACGATTCATTCAAGGCTTCAGAAGATGCCATACTGGCAGAAACTGCTACAGCCCCAAATCTGCTACAGCCCCAAATCTGCTACAGCCCTAAACTGCTACAGCCCTAAACTGCTACAGCCCCAAATCTGCTACAGCCCAAAGCTCCTCTAAGATCCTTCATCTGTCCTTGGTGCCTCAACACAAGACCAGGCAAGCACCAGACACTGCTGCAGCTCAGTGCTGGTGGGTTTTGTGTTCCAAATATCCACAGTCCAGGGGTAAACACCAATGTGCATCTGCAGACCTGGGCTGTCGGGCACGTCAGCCTGGTAAAGTTCACTCCGGACTGGAGAAATTGTGGCAGAATCTCTGCCTTCAGTTGGAGCTGTACCCAGCAGAAGCAGTTAGAACTTTTTATAAATTTTTATAGAGAAATGCATATTTTCTGTGTTTGGCTCATCCCACCATTTGTCAGCTGGGTCAATGCAGCATGGGCAGGAGCTCTGTGAGAAAAAGCAGTTTAGTTAAACACCAGGTCTCAGGGTTAGCTTGTCTTGAAAGCTTGGGTTTCACTTCTTCTCCCAGTGGGGATGCTGCATTTTAACTAACTGATGTCTTCTGGAAAAGCCTGGCAGAGGCATGCTGTAGTCCTCAGGCTTTAGCCAGTGCCCTTCCACATCCCTGCTTCCACCAGGCATTCTCCTACTGCTTCTGGCAGCATTTCCATGGTGGAAATTGTGCTGTGGTTTACACAAATAGTTTTCCAAGAAATCTGGAAAATGCTGTTAAGATAATTCAAAAACCTGACTTACTAATGCAGCATGCTATGCCAATATTTTCTGACCTTTTGTTCTCTTACCACAACCTTAGCTGTACACACTTGCTGGAAAAATTATGTCTTAAAGACTTTTTATCCTCATTGATTAACAATAAAACTGACTTGATAAGCTTTAGGAAGAAAGCTGTGACTTTTTTTTCTGGTTATGGTGCTTACAAGAAAGATTGTAAGTTTATTCAGGTAGAAATATGGAAATATTTGGAAGTTTTTTGCCTTTTCTTCTACTACATCTCTTAATTCTGAGTTATTCCTTTTCTCAAATCAATATCCCCAATACTACTTAAAATATGCACTTGCATTTCTGTGTCAACAGATAAAAAATATTTATATATGAAATAAACCTAATGGAATTTGGTTTCATTTTGTTATTTCTCTTGAAATAGGAACTTGGGTCAGGTCTTCTTGTTGCAGTCTTGTTTAATACAGCCATTATGGAGGAAATTTTGTAGTTTTTTATTCTAAAGATGAAAAATTTATTTCATTCAAAAATAGAGAACAAGAACTCAGAACTACTGAATGAGGCTACAGCCTTCTACAACAGGGCTACAGTGTTGGTGTATCAGGGAAAAGCGACTGACGAGGACTTGTGCAAGGTTTTTGACACTGTCCCACATGACATCCTTGTCTCTAAGCTGGAGAGGCATGGATCTGACTGATGGAGCACTGGATAAGGAATTGGCTGGATGTTGCACTCAGAGAGTTGTGGTCACTGGCTCAATGTCCAAGTGCAGACCAGTGACGAGTGGGATTCCTCAGGGGTTGGTACTGGGACTGGTGCTGTGTAACATCAGTGTCAGGGACATGGACAGTGGGATCCAGGGCACCCTCAGCAAGTTCCCAACGACACCAAGTGGAGGATGCCCTGGAGGGAAGGGATGCCATCCACAGGGACCCTGACAGGCTGGAGAGATGGGCCTGTGGTGTGAATTCATCAAGTTCAGCAAGGCCAAGTGCAAGGTCCAGCCTGTGCGTTGTGGCAATTCCAAGCACAAATAAAGGCTGGGCGGAGAATGGATTGATAGCAGCCCTGAGGAGAAGGACTTGGGGGTGCTGGTGAATTAAAAGCTCAACACGACCCAGCAATGTGCACTTGCAGCCCAGAAATCCAGCTGCATCCTGGGCTGCACCCAAAGTTCTGTGCGCAGCAGGGCAGGGGAGGGCCCTATACCCTGCTCTGGTGAGACCCCACCTGCAGAGCTGCATCCATCTCTGGGGCCTCCAGTGTAAGGAGGGTGTGGACCCTGTTGGAAGGAGTCCAGAGGAGGTCACAAAGATGCTCAGAGGGCTGGAGCACCTCTCCTGCAGAGACAGGCTGAGAGAGTTGGGGCTGTTCAGCCTGGAGTAGCAAAAGCTCTGGGAAAACCTTAGAGCAACTTCCAGTACCCAAAGGGTTTACAAGAGAGCTGGAGAGGGGCTTTTTGCAAGGGCTTGTAGTGACAGGACAAGGGAGAATGGCTTTAAACTGAAAGGGGACAGGCTTACGTTAGACAGAAGAAAGAAATTCCTCACTGCGAGGGTGTGGTGCTGAACAGGTTCCCAGGAGAAGCTGTGGATTTCCTGGCAGTGTTCAAGGCCAGGCTGCTTTGAGCAACCTGGTCTAGTGGAAGGAGGCAGGGCGGTTGAACTGAGCTGATCTTTAAAGTCCCTTCCAGCCCAAACCATTTTATGAATCTGTGCCATAGAATGTGATATTCAAAGCCATGTCTTGCTGCTGCTTAAAAGATTTTCACACCTGTAGTGAATCAGTTCATCATCAGCCTGTAAACTGTGTTTGGAGATGGAGTATATATTTAGAAAACAGCCTAGAAAAGGAGAGAGAAAGATGCATCACCCTATTTGAATTATATTTGCTTTGCATATTTGCTGGATATATTTTTTCAGCATTTCCCTGTGAAATACCTTGTGTTGCAGTGGCGAGTGGGGTTTAGCATAGAGGGCTGCAGAAGGGTTGAAATAACTCATACTTTCCTTTGACAGCCTCAACCTGTCCTCTCTCCCACACCCAGTCTCTGCAGGTTTTTGTTTTAGCCTTTCTTCTGGTTACTGCTGCAGGATTTGCAACCTCTGTAATGCTATATCACACGTATGTCACATATATCACACATATGTCACACTTCCATCACACGTCTAGTACATACTTTTGTAACACCAGTCTTTCAGGGGTCTTTTCAACTGAGATTGAATGGAGACAATCACAGAGCAGAAACTTTGGGCTTTGACCTTTGGTTGCTCCACAAATCCCTGATGATGAGTGCTTGTAAGCTCTTGGTAAATGTGGTCTTTAGCATTTGGCAACAGTAGGCATTAACCCTGGTGTACAGTGTTTTTGTGCATGCAGTGTTTTGTTTTTCTCTTTGTAGCTATGTTTTAGTAAGGTATTACTCGATCACAAATTACATTCAGAAATATATATTACTTGAGGATTGTTTTTGGCAACACTGCAATTAAATGGTTTGTGAAAAAGCTCCTATAAATAATGAGAAAACTCGCAATTGTATTATTCTTTGTGCAGCCATTTTCTGATTCATTAGAGTCAGATTGTAAAATCTATAATAACATTATAGGTAGTGTCATATATAAACCACCATATTCAAGAGTTGGTATTTTTTCAAGCCACATTAATAGAAGAGCCTGTTTGGAAGATTAAACCCTTGAATCTCCATCTGTGTCTGCATTGGTGTTATGTGCCAGTTAGCAGATAGTTATGGGGAAACTGTATGGTGTCAAAGGCTTTTCACTGCATGGCTCTCTGTGATGTTTCCTCTTGAATGCCTCTGTCTTCTTGTCACACTCAGAATTCACAGCTTCTGTCTTGCCAGTGATACACAGCCCAAACATCTATTTAACTGCCTTTTGCTTATGGCCATTTTGAAAAGCAGCGCGAGGCCAAAAATATTTTATTGTTGAAGAACTGCAGCTTACACTATTTTAAAACTTTGTAGGTTACAGTCCAAGGGTTGCACTGGTTAGCATCAAAAAAGTTAATTGGAGATGCCCTCGATAGTGATTGTGCTATGAATTCACTTTATTATAGTAATTTTTCTAATATTTCATCACATATTCTTTGTGTACAGTAGCTTCATAAATGTCTACAAGAACGTTGTCGCTCAATATCAAAACATCATCATGACCTTTCATAAATTCTAATATAATAATTTGATGCAACTCATGCTTTTTATCCAAATATTAAAACCAAATATCTTAATGGGAGACAAGTCCTTCTTTTTATGCCAGTCTCCCAAGTTTTCAGCTAGCTGGAAGCTCCCTTCTTTCTCACTGTGGGTACCAATAAGCTTTGTATGCTCAGTACTTGATTCATCTCTTTGATATTCTCCTTGCAAAAATTTGCAGAAGTATTTAAAATGAAGCTTCATTTTTAGAAACTGAACAATATTCATGTCTGCAGAGAAGAACCTTGTGAATAAAGAGGACTTGGTACATTTTTTAGAGGCATTCATCAAGTTGTCCAGCTTCTGTCATTTTAAGTCAGTTCCCTGGAATAGGATTTCATGATGCTCTGGGGGAAACTACAGTTTTGTCACCACCACCTGGTTCTGTGAGCTGCTAGTTCTTGTCTTAAACTGGATTCTGTCAGTTGTCATTTAAAAAAGGCTAATACTGTGATGTTTAGAATAAATTTGTATTTTCTACACTGTGCTATTAACACTTTAAAACAATTCTTTCTTCAGGGAAGATATTGGCTTGGATCTGAGTTCACATTCAGGACACAGAAGGTCTGTATTTTTGTGGAAAGGCTGTGGATCCTTGCCATGTCAGCGTGGCCAGGGCTGTCCAGAAAGGATGGAACCACACAATGCCCATATCCTAGGGATCACCAAAGGGGCTCAGGAAGCAGTCATGCCAGCCTTGAAGACCTGTGTCTAAGGCTAGTCAGGCTGTGGTAATTAGTATTTCATGAGGTGGGAAAGAAAATGAGGGAAGCAGGCGAGCTTGAAAGTGGTTGGGAAGTAGGGGCAATGGGGTGGAGAAAGGAGCCGGGTGCCAGGAGTTCCTGCTTACACCATTTTTTTCCCCTGAGTGATGAAGACAGGAGTCCTGAACTTTCATAAAAAACCCCAGGGGTATCTAAGATGTGTTGTTGGTTGTGGTAATCAGGTTCTACCACACGGTGATCCCGGGAAAGCTGCAGAGTTCTGTGTGGAAGCGACTGGCCACAAATCCTGTGCTGCAGCTGCCCTTGGTCGCTTCTGTGTGGTGTAGTTGAACATCATCCATTGCCTGATGTGGGTCAGTATCAACATCCAAGAGGAGATTTCTGTGATAATAAAAGGGTTCAGCTATTCTGACAGGACTGGGTGCAGCCCAGGCTGCTGTTGGCCGTCGCCTGGGTTTGGGTGTGGGGAGGGGCAGGCTGGCACCTCTCAGGTGAGGGAGATGCTCCTGTGATGACCAGCCATGAGTAGGGGCTGCTCTGAGGAGACAGACTGGCTGCTTTTCCACTCTGGTGAGGCAAAAAATCTCAAAAATGAGCAATCTCAGGCAGGCTGGGCAGGATGATGGGTCCAGTGGGCAGAAGATGTGTTGGGGAGGGGGGGGAGGTTCCTCGCTGGGAGCTGTGATAGGCTGAGGACTGCTGTGAGAATTCCCTGTGGGATTGCTTCGAGATTGTGTTGGGCAATTCCCCTTCTATTTGCTGGAAAAGAGGACCAGGGAGAGAAGCTGTCTTTTACAGGTAGAAATAAACAGGCAAGGGGTTAAAAAAACAACATTAAGAAGTTAAAGACACTATTGCTGCTATGGGTGATGTGTGATGCTGAGGTGGTACATGTGAGACAAGAAGACATAAGAACATTGCCACTTTCTGTTAAGACTTCTCCATTTCACACTCATTATAACCCAGAAATGCAAAATGAAATAATGTGTATGTGAAAAAATATTACCATGCTTTTGGAAGCTTGTAAAGCATAGCAGGGGATGTTTTTTTGGTTTGTTTTTCATTTTAGTCTTACCATAGCATTTAATTTTGAGACACTAAAGGCATGTGTAATTGTGGGAGAGAAACATTTCTGCTTGCCAAATCTAGATAGAAAAAACATTGTTTTCTGTGAGGGAAGGTCAAGGTTGTAAGGAACAACGGCACTAGTTTTGTCATTGTGTTGTTACATGTTTATGTGCTATTTGGTCTCAAACTGTACCATGAACACGGGCACTGCGTTGCTATTATTGAAAAAATGTAAATGGTGCCTGGCAGGAGTTAAACGTGTAACCACAGAGGATGTAGGCTTAAGTGGACTGGTAGTTACAGAAGCATTCATTTAACATTTGTTATAAGCTACTGTTGTTTTTTTTATAACTAATAGGGGAGCAGTTTACAGTTGATCTACTGCGTAGACAAAAAGAGCTTGTAGCTTCAGATGGAATACTTGCAGCCTCAGGCAGTTTTGCTAATGCTTTCTATTACAAATAAGTTTAATAGTGTGCATTAAAAAGGATGTGTATTTAAACCTTTATGGTCCATACCATGTTAGGTAGAATTACAGTAAATTGCTACATTTCATTTCTGTAATTATCTTATAAACTGCTAGTTGATATCGTCCTGAAGTTTATGTTCAGGACATTTTAACACCAGTTGTATTTTGGACAGCTTGCATAAGATCATTTGATTGTCTCTTAGGGGTATAAAATTGCATATATATATTTAAAAAAGAGAAAGAGATCTATTAAAAAAGCATGAGAGTTACACACCTTCGGATGACTCTGTGTACTGTGGAGAAGGGAGGGATCATGATCACCTCCCGTGCTGTGATTATGATTATGTGCACAGAGCAATTTTCCTATTGCTAGTAGTTCTGGAAATGTATGTTTATGAAACGTGGTCTTTTCCTTTTATTTCATTTTTTTCCATTCCTGTAGGAACTTGGAAGTAACAGCCCTCCGCAGAGGAACTGGAAGGGAATTGCTATTGCGCTGCTGGTGATTCTAGTTGTTTGTTCACTCATCACTATGTCAGTCATTCTTTTAACCCCAGGTAACCTACTTCTTTATTTTATCTTATTAAAGGTGTATGATTTATAATGCAGTCATCAAAAGCAACTGTTAATGTGTCTCCTGCCTTTAAGCATTTTTAACTTGTGGCTATTATAAATTTGGTGCTCATAGGGACTCGGGAGCTGCTGGAGGTCTTGTGTAGCAGAAGTTTTTGGGGCTGGCAATAGGGCCTTGAGAGGGTTACAGCAGTCCTTGTGAGCTTCAGCAGGTGTGAGCTGACTTCAAGATTTTGTTGTTGGTTTTTGGTGTAATTTCAGATTCACAGATGAGCTAAGAGAAAATTGTATGCCATGGAAAACTGATTCCGAGAATGAAACTTCTCACTGAGTCACAGGCATGCATCTTCCATGTGCACATGCACAAGCTTCTTCCCTTTTCTTTCTTTCAGAAACAAAGAGGGGAAAGTAATGGTTCAGTCACACACACAAAAAAAGGAAGAGGACAAGAAGTAGACAAAAAGGCTGACTCCACACAAGTTTTAAAGAAAAAAAAA
>VZRS01006155.1:756-18313 GCA_013398055.1 Ifrita kowaldi
AAAAAAAAAATTAAAAAAAAGCTGTTGCCATAGTAACCCCCAGCTTGCAGATACCGCCCAGCTGATAAGCACCGCACTGGCCTTGTGGCTCTGGGCCTGCACTTTGCCCAAGGAATGCAAAATTCCACCAAAACACTTGGAGCAGGCACCTGCTGTTCATCCCGGGGCTCTGGATGCTGCTGCAGAGTCGTGGCTGTGTGGATCCTGCGAGTGTCATTCTCCTCCTGTGTGTGCACACTCGCACCCTCCTCCTCCTCCTCCTCCTCCTCCTTTGTTTCCCCACAACAGCCAGACTTGCTGATTTATTTTTTCCATCTTTTTTCAGATGTGTCACTCGTTAGCTGCTTTAGCACACAAACCCCTGACATCAGCCACGGGAGATGTTTGGGTGTGAGACACAAGAAACAACTGCAAAAGTTGCAGCTTTTCAGTCCCCACCAAGTTCACTGGCAAATAAATTTGCGCTGGGGATATTTTGTTGTCTCCTGTGTCTTGTTAGTGGGGCAGGGTTTTCCCAGAGGTTCTTTTACACAGATTACCCTAAAATATTGGTTTATTCTGCTTTCCAGTTCAGTAAAAGGCTCAGGAGAGCAGAACAAACCAATACCCAGAAGCAGCAGCCAGTGAGGCCCCGGGGTGGCTGAGGGAAGGAGGAGGCTGTGGGACCACGGGCAGCGCTCCTGGGCAGCCAAACCTCTCACAGCTGAGTATCCCCCAGCCTCTGGCAGCCATGGAAGAGCAGGGTTGGATGCCCAAAGCAGCAAGATTAAGAAAAGATAGGCAAAGAACTATTCAGCAGTTAAACAGATCCGTTTGGAAGCAGGGCAATTTAGCTGTTTGCACTCCAGCTCCTTCTCCTGGCTTCCCAAGCCATCCCTTCTCCTGTGTTTCTGGGTTCTAAAGCTGGTTGGGACACAGGCTTTGCTTCCCAGTGGCCGCTGGAAGCTGCTTTCCAAGCTCTGGCTGGCTGAGGACACAGGACTGAAGGAGCCTGTGGCCTCGTGGAGATGCAGGAGGAGCATCTCTGTGCATCCAGGGTGGAGTGAGGATCCTAAATCCTCCACCCCAGAGAGGAGAGAGAGCAGCTGGTGTCCATAGTGAGGATCCTAAATCCTTCACCCCAGAGAGGAGAGAGAGCAGCTGGTGTCCATAGTGAGGATCCTAAATCCTTCACCCCAGAGAGGAGAGAGAGCAGCTGGTGTCCATAGTGAGGATCCTAAATCCTCCACCCCACAGAACAGAGCAGCTGGTGTCCAAAGTGAGGATCCTAAATCCTCCACCCCACAGAGGAGAGCAGCTGGTGTCCTCTCAGCTCCCCCAGCCCAGCACCCAGCTCTCCCCACTCTGGACTGATCCTCCCCTCAGCAATGACATTTCAGGTGCCAGGACACTGAGTAACTCTTCCCTCGGAATGTTCTGAGACAGCGACTCTGACATTTTCGGGTGGCTCAGAAAATGCCTTATTAACCCTTTTGGGATTTTCCTGGGAGGGAAGGCACTGGGGCCTTCCATGACGTGGGATGTGCTGGCAGGAGAAGCAGATGGAGTGGCACTGACTTGCCTCAGCTCCTACAAATCCTCAAGGTTTCAATGCTGGTCCTGCTCCTTTCTTTTCAAATGTCAGGAACAGCAAGAGGAGCATGGAGAAAAGCAAAGCCCCGTTCCTGGAGCTCTCTGGGTGTTTTCCAGGTGGTTTCCCTAATTCTTCACCCACCTGCACCTTAAGTAGTTTCTCACAACAGAGCGCAGGGGCCGGGAAGCGACCGGGGGATGGTTTTACACCTGCTCTGTGCTCCCCTGAACAGCTGTAAATGACAACACAAACTGCCAGCAGCAGGGACTGAACGCCTTCCACACACAGCCCTGCACCAGTCCTGGCAAATGAATTCCAGTAGCTGCTGGGGATTTGGGGGAGAAGCTCGCTAATTCCATGAATGAAGAAAGGAAGCAGAGCCCAGCTGACCCAGGGGATGGGGGAGAGGGGAAAGGGGGAAGGATGGATGAGGGGAAGGCATTGATAACCTGCAGGGAACCTGGGTTCTCTGGGATTTAGGGGAAGGCATTGATAACTTGCAGGGAACCTGGATCCCTCAGGATTTATGGGAAGGCATTGATAACCTGCAGGGAACCTGGGTTCTCTGGGCTTTAGGGGAAGGCATTGATAACCTGCAGGGAACCTGGGTTCTCTGGGCTTTAGGGGAAGGCATTGATAACCTGCAGGGAACCTGGATCCCCCGGGATTTAGGGGAAGGCATTGATAACCTGCAGGGAACCTGGATCCCCCGGGATTTAGGGGAAGGCATTGATAACCTGCAGGGAACCTGGATCCCCCGGGATTTAGGGGAAGGCATTGATAACCTGCAGGGAACCTGGATCCCCCGGGATTTAGGGGAAGGCATTGATAACCTGCAGGGAACCTGGATCCCCCGGGATTTAGGGGAAGGCATTGATAACCTGCAGGGAACCTGGATCCCCCGGGATTTAGGGGAAGGCATTGATAACCTGCAGGGAACCTGGATCCCCCGGGATTTAGGGGAAGGCATTGATAACCTGCAGGGAACCTGGATCCCCCGGGATTTAGGGGAAGGCATTGATAACCTGCAGGGAACCTGGATCCCCCGGGATTTAGGGGAAGGCATTGATAACCTGCAGGGAACCTGGATCCCCCGGGATTTAGGGGAAGGCATTGATAACCTGCAGGGAACCTGGATCCCCCGGGATTTAGGGGAAGGCATTGATAACCTGCAGGGAACCTGGATCCCCCGGGATTTAGGGGAAGGCATTGATAACCTGCAGGGAACCTGGATCCCCCGGGATTTAGGGGAAGGCATTGATAACCTGCAGGGAAGCTGGATCCCCCAGGCTTTAGGGGAAGGCATTGATAACCTGCAGGGAACCTGGATCCCTCAGGATTTAGGGGAAGGGCCAGAGCCCTCTTAAGCCCGTGGGGAGCTCAGAGCCCCCCTCCCGATGTGATGCTCGGGGTGGAAGTGCTCCCCACACTGCTGTGCCAGGGTTTGGCTGGTTTTCTGCCATTTCCATAAAGATTAAAGGCCTCTCCTGCATTTGTGCACATTCTGAACAAGTTCTGAATGTGCCTCTGGGTGCGAGGCACTGCTGAAAGCAGCACTTTGAATGCATCCCTCTCTGGAACATCCTGACTCAAACAGCTTATTAAAGCCTTCCCCAGATAGATCAGGCTAATCAGAGCGCTGGCCTGCGCTGTTTGCTGCATTCCAAGTGGTGATCCTGGCAATGAGCTGCTCTTCACACCTGCAGGTCCCCCTGTCCCCAGCACAGGTGAAGAGCAGAAGAGTTTAACTCTGGGAAAAGTCTCCCTGGGCAGCCCTTCCCTGGCAGCTCCGGAGCTGGGTCCAGACCAGTGCATTCCCTTGGAGAGGCAATTGGATATTCTGAGAGTGAAGAGACCAACAGAATATAAATCTAGGCTGGAGTCTTGTCATTGCTCCTCCGGCCTCCTGCTCCTGGGGGAGGTCAGGGCTACCACAATTCCAGGCACAGATTTTACCTCCCTGCCTCATGCAGGAGTAGGGGACACCTGGGGGCCCTCCACTGCTGAAAGCATTTCACAGGGATGATGTCCCTCCTTCACAGTGACATGCCTGTCCTGAACAGATTTGGAGAAATCCTCCTCCCACATCAGTCCAGTGGTCCTGAATATCCCTTTTGTCCCAGGCTGGGATTGATACCAGGGGAGCTGTATGGGGAAAACAGGGTCAGTGTGGAAGAGCCAGGAGGAGACTGAGGATAAAGGAACACTTCATGTGCTGTCCTGCAGGCTCAGAGATTTGTACCAGCTGTGGGGCAGGATTTGAGTCCCCCTGACCCATAAGGATTTATTAAACCCAGCACTGTGACAGAACACTGATTCACACCAGCCAAACCTTTCAAAGCCTTCCTCAGGGTCATCTGTGGTTTGTCCTTGCCTTGGACAACAACCGTGAGATGACCCTGAGTGTCTGCCACGCCTCTGTTCCCAGGGCACTCACACAACTCCCATGGGACCAGCTCCGTGCATCTTTCAGTGCTTTGCTTTGCCACCTCTTGAGAAAAACAAACCAACACTTTGCAGCTGAGTTCCAAAAGGCCTTCAAACATCCCTTGAAGGCCAGGAATATTTCAAGCATTTTGAAAGCCAGAAGGCCTTCAAAAACATTTTCAGGCTGGGAGAGCTGAGGGTGCTCAGCCTGGAGAAGAGAAGCTTTGGGGTGACCTCATTGTGACCTTCCAGGACCTGAAGAGAGCTACAGGAAAGATGGAGAGAGACTGTTTACAAGGGATGGAGTGACAGGACAAGGGGGAATGGCCTTAAGCTGAAGGTGGGTAGATTTAGATTGGATGTACAAGGAAAGAATTCCTCCCTGCGAGGGTGGGGAGGCCCTGGAATAGAATTCCCAGAGCAGCTGTGGCTGCCCCTGGACCCCTGGCAGTGCCCAAGGCCAGGCTGGACGGGGCTTGGAGCAGCCTGGGACAGTGGAAGTTGTCCCTGCCCATGGCAGGGGGTGGGACAGGAGGTTTGTAAAATCCTTCCCACCCCAAACCCAGCTGGGATCCCGGGATTCTGCAGCAGCAGCAGCAGCTGGCAGGTGGGAGATGGACTCCTCTCCTCCCCAGCCTGCTCTGCCTGGACTCCGCAGCCGCCGGCTCAGCCCACCTCCATTTGTCACTGTCACCCACAATCATCCTGCTCACTGACACCAGCCCAGCCTAATGGAAAAATGAAGCCAAGGTTTATTTAGCAGGACTTAGGGGCACCCTTCCAATTATAAGTTTGGAAACAAAAGTTCCAAGTCAAACAAACACAGAACTCAATCGGCCGCTGGACAATCCTTTCTGGCTGCTTAACCTCTCCTCCTCTGGGCTCCTCAGCCAGGCCACAGCCACCAACCCTGCTGCTTTCCAGGTCCCTGCAAAGAAGCCCTACAGCTGTGGGCTCCTTGAGCCAGTTTGCAGCGCCACTGAGCAGTGCCTTGCCTGGATCCTGCTATTCCGTATTACTGCCTCTTTTTCCTCCAGCTGTCCCCATTGCCTTCTTTTTTTTATTTTTTCTTTTCTTCCCCTTCTCCCCAGAAAACAAACGTTGGTGATTTTCTACTCCCCACCAGGGCTGACCAACTTTATTCTATTTAACAAGCTAGGTCACACACTTGTTTCCCAAGTTTTACTTCTTCCCAACTAAAAGATTTTAGTCCATCAGATTTTAGATTTAGGGCTTTACATCCACTTGCACAATTTCCTAATCCAAAGAATTATCTGGAGTTTAGCTCAGGAACCAGGCACAGACACCACAGAGCACTGCCCTGCTATGACCATAAAACATTACAGGAAAACATTACGAGAAAACATCACCTGTAAAGCTGTTTTATGAGCTCGTGATCTGTGTCAGGGATCAGCTTTCTGTCTGCCATGATCTATGAGGGCCTGGTAATGCTGGCCACAGCTGAGCCAGGAACAAGTTCTTTTGGGCAAATCCTCCCTCCCCAGCCCTGGCAGGGGCTGCTGAGGGTCGGGTCCAGCTGGCTGCCCCGAGGCAGCAGGATCAGTGCCCTGCACTGCCAGGGAGGGAGGCTGGGCTCAGAGTCCTCTCCTTTGTGCCTGGCTTTGGGAATATCTCCTGTTACTGGACTCCTGCCTGTGATGGCTTTTGCCGCTCACACAGCCTGGCCAAACATCACCCAAGCAAAAACTGGGTGCTGTTAACATCCTGCCTTTCCCTTCTGAGCCTTGATCTCACGTCCCAGCCCTCAGCAAGGACCAACAGCTCCTCACTGGGTGCTGTCACTCTGCAATGAGTTTGGTCACAATCCTGTGCTCTGGTCCTTGCATCCTTCTGTGCCTCCATTTATGCATTAGGAAGTCCTAAAATCCTCTTGGAATCCTCAGCTCCCCACAGACGACAGGCAAGGATTCTGCCATCAGCAATTCCTCTCCAAACATTCCCATTTATCTCCTCTCAGATTTGCCGGTGCCTGAACACAACACCTAAGCCAGGCTTGCAGCACCCAGCTGGTCCCCTCAGCCGTGAGCACAGAATTCCTTCTGCACCTTCCTTCTGGATTTGTGTGCCCCGACTGAGCAACGGGAGCCTGTGGGAAGACACAGAGCATCTTCAGAAAGGATTAATGGCACAGAATCCCAGGATTATTGAGGCTGGAAAAGGCATCCAAGATGACTGAGTCCAAGTTGTGCCCCATCCCCACCTTGTCCCCAGCCCAGAGCACTCAGTGCCACCTCCAGCCCTTCCTTGGACACCTCCAGGGATGGGCACTCCAAACCTCCCTGGGCAGCCCCTGACAATGTTTAACTACTTCTTCAGTGAAGAATTTCCTGCTGCTGTCCACCCTGCCCCTCCCCTGGCCCAGCCTGAGGCCGTTCCCTCTCCTCCTGTCCCTGTTCCCTGGGAGCAGAGCCCGACCCCCCCCGGCTGCCCCCTCCTGTCAGGGAGTTGTGCAGAGCCACAAGGTCCCCCCTGAGCCTCCTTTTCTCCAGGCTGAGCCCCTTTCCCAGCTCCCTCAGCTCTCAGGACTCATTCTCTGGACCCCTGTGACCCCAAGGCTGATGTCAGAGCTGTCCCCTCATGGTGGCTGTCCCTGCTCACTGGCCAGAACCCCTCATTCCTCGTGTTTCTGTCCTGGGGCAGAACCACAGATCCTCTCCAGAGCCAGTCCCAAGGCTCAGATGTGCAGAAGCACCTCCCTCTTCCACACAATTCACCTCAAGGCTGTTCTCCAGACCGAGGTTTTATCTCACAGATCCAAATTTACACATAAGATCACAGGGCTCCCTGGCCTGGGGGTGAAAATGGGACAGCAAAGGAATCCTTCTCAGTTCTCAGGGCAAGAGTTTTGTTCCCAGCAGCAGGGGAGGCTCCAGAGGACACCGGGGCCTGTCTCCACAGGGTGAGGACATTGCACCAAAACCCTTCCAAGAGTCACAGACCAGCCCTGCCTCAGCCAAGGGCCCTTTCCCTCCGAGCTGAGCCCACAGATCCCACCGGCTGCCTCCAAAACCTTCCCCAGCAGAGACCACGAGCAAAACCAGGTGACACAGGGCAGGAAATGCCACCAGAACCTTCCACGTGCAGCTGAGCAGCTTGGGAGTGAATGAGGGCACAACTTTGTGGAGGAGAGTCACACATGCAGCCCAACAACGATGGAGAATCTGCCACACCCCACTGAACAAAGACAATTACCCATGCATGGAGCATTAAATAAATCAGAACAATGTCTGTAGCTAAAGGCTGCAATCCCTGGGCCACAGGGGAAATCAAGGCAAAAATAATTCCATTTTTTTTTATGAAAAGAAGCTGAAAACAACCCAACAGCCGCCCTAATTCCCGGGCCAGTGCTCCTGGAGCAGCTCTTTGAGCTCCTGGGATGCCCTCTGGGTCACCTTCCACACTATCCCTGGAGTTCACCTGCATGAACAGGAATTCCAATCCTATGGAATCCTCCCCCCTCAGCTGCTGTGTGCAGGAGCCCGGGAATGCCTTCCAGCAGATGTGTTTTGTAGGAAACACACAGCTCAACACCAGCGCCGGGTGCAACCTGCATTTACACCTCAGCAGCCATGGATTTTTAAAATGCCTGGAGAGAAGAGGCACTCTGCTCAGCAGAAACCTGCAAGAACCATCACCGCTGATCCCTGCACTGCCCTGCTCTGCCTGATTGCCTTTTGAAGCCATTTGCCATCCTAATTTTAGGTTTACACAGCCTGCTGTTGTAGGGCTGATGTTCTGCTGGTTTCCAACACAGCTCTGAGGGCACGGAGGGAGCAGCACTTACCTGGGTTGCTCTTGGAGGTGCGCACTGGGGTGTAATGGTTTTTGGAAGAGGTCCTGACTGGGGTGTTTTCTTTGGGGGAGGTATCTATGGCCGAGATAGTCTCTCTTTCACAGTGTCCGATTGGGATTGGTCCCTGCTGCCTTAGGATGTCAGCCAGAGCCCTGGGGAGACAGGGAAAAAAAGGGAAAAAAATGTATTTTCACACAGCTAGAATTCAGAGTTTGTACTTGCACAGTCCATGAACGCAGGAGCAGCTGGATTTCTACCATGAACAAGAAAAAAAGCAAAAATAGTAATAATAATAAAATAAAAAGGAATGGCTTAAAAGCTCCATTTGTTTCCGTGTGTCTGCTGCGAGTATTTCCAGGCTTGCCTGGCTATTGTTTGGTTTCTCATCTGCTCCCTCTAATCCACTTCAGCCCAGGGTTGTGGCACCTCTCCATCATGTCCAGAGCAGATAAACTGCTCCTGGCACACAAAGCACCGCCTCCATCAGGAGCCACTGCTGGCCACAGCCCCAGCACCTCCTAAAAGTGACACCAAAACTGCCCTGCCCAAGCCAAACTCCTTTAAAACTGACTCACAGCAGGAGCGTGATCCCCACATCCCGAAATCCCTGGGTTTTCTGCACAAAGCTCAAACCCCAGCAGTGCTGGGAGAGGTTTTTAAAGGAGAACCATGAGCCAGAAGGAAAGGATTAACCAACTTCCAGGGGTTGATGTCAGCAGAGCTCTGAGCCTGCCCTGAGCTTTGTGCCCATCAGGAATTGCTTTAGGGCTGAGTTCTCCCTGCTGTTCCCAGGAAAAGCAGTGCCACCCAGTTCAGCTGCAGCCAATGTGTTCCCCCTGGATACTCCAAGGTTTTTTCCCCCTCTGTGACTACCATGGGCACAGTGCAGTAATCACAGCATGAAATGCCCTGATTTTCCCAGGGCAGCCCCAAGCTCTCTCCTGAGCCCTCAGAAAAGCAGGAAGGGGTGGCTTGTGTGGGTTGTAAGGGACAGTGGCACTCGGATTGCACTTGTCAGGAGTGCAATCACTCAGGGTGGATGGTAGCAAGAGCTGCTCTCTGGGTTGGTTGCTGGTCACAGCTTGACAAGGAACTGATTTCAGGTGCCAGACACCTGGAAGGGAGGAGACCTTTACTCCCAGAAAAAGTGAAGGAATCCCAGGAAAGTGATGCCTGCCCTGTCAGACCACGCATGAGACAAACTGGACACGAGTGTCCAAAGCTGCCGTGGCTGGTTTGTGTGTGGGACTAAAGCAGTGTGAGCTCAGCAGTGCTGGAGGTGTCACCTTCTCATCCCCCAAACAGCCCAACCTGTGTGTCCTGAGTGCTCACTCCTCACCCTCCTCATGTCTAACAGAGGGAAGAAAGACTGTTCAGAAGCACCAGGACAAAACATGATCGGTGGAGGAGAAAGTCCAGCTCAGATGGAGCTGGTTCGTTCCGTGCCAATCCAATCACGGCGCTGGGTGGGATCCTGTTCATTTCCATAAAGATGGGATCCAGTTCATTTCCATAAAGATGGGATCCAGTTCATTTCCATAAAGCCCTGAGGTGCTGGCAGGTCAGTCCCACTTAAGTGAGGAAGGATTTGGTTGGTGTGAGTCCCTCGGGTCCAGCTGGCTCAGCGCCCACCGCAAAGCTCCGAGAGAACAGAGTCACTGCAGTATTTGGGTCCCGTGTGTGCAGCCATTTGGGTACAATTAGTCCCACTGATGTCACCGGCATCCTAATCACCTGCACAAGGATATGAGACACTCCAGAAACCTTCCTGTGACGGCACATCTCTTATCTGAGGGAAACAAACCTCCCTGGCTGCAGCGTTCACCCGCGGCGGCGGCGGGAGCAGCCGGAGCCAGAGACAAGGACTTGTGCCACCTTTCCCTCACGTCATCCCCATGACAGCGCTGAGGCTTCGTTCTGCCTGAACCCAAAACAGCCACAGTGCCAGCAGGGAGGCTGTTCCAGAGTGCTGGACTGGCCTGTGAAACCTATGGAAACCTATGGATGTGACCCATGGCAGGACAGCCCGGGCCCATCCTGCTCCCAGGGAAGGCTCTCGTGGGACTCTGGACAAATTGAGGACTTTGGGAAGAAATCCAGCGGGATGAACTCAGGGGCCACAAGGCAAAGAAGGAGCTGTGGCCATTTTCAGAAGGAAAAATCCAAAGGACTTGGTGTAAATCCAAAGGAACCAAGGGGGTGGATGGAAACAGCCGGGCAGCAAGGCTGGGCATCAGCTGGGGCCGGGTGCTGGAAGGGGAAATGACAGACTTGGGTGCCAAAATGTGGCTTTGTAGTGAAGAAGAAGAAGCTGCAGGGCTGGGAGGGACCAGCTGCAGCTCACTCTGCCCCTCTAACCCAGCCCAGAATCTGACCCTGCTCCCTGAATTTCCCACGAGGGAACAGCAGCAGTGCTGTGCTCCCCACAGCCTTTCTGGGAAAGTACTGTCCCGTTTTCCCAACACCCACAGATTCCCAACACTAACCAAGAGTCTGAGTGTGGGCACAGGCGTCCCTTCTGCTGAAGGCAAGGGGAGCTTTGGTGACAGCTCCACCAGGCTGGGATGTGGCCTGTGGGAAATGAGATTGGAGCAGAGGGGTCGGTAGCTGCTGGATGGGAAAGGCTCTGGGAAGAGCTGCCCATTTCCAGCAGTGCACGGGGCACACGCTCAAAACCTCACTGATTTGCCAGCTGAAAATCCCCTCCTGTGGAGGCCTTAAAAACAGGGTGCTAGAAAACAGAATTTCCTGTTCCAAGTCCCTACGAATCTGGGGAGGGATGGAAGGAGAGTGACCAAATGGGTCTGGCAGAGCACAGTGACAAGAGCAGTGCCTGGCTGAGCTGGAGCTGCTAAAAGCAGAGCGGGGATGGAGCTGGTGGCAGAACTCCAACCACTTCAGCACAGCCAGGATTCCACTACAAGTTCCTCCAAAAACAGCGAGGTTAAAGACTCCCCTATGCTCTGTAACTAACTCGGAAAGGAAGAGGCAGCTATTCCGGGAGATGGATTTATCCAGCCTGGAGCCAGCTCACCTGGAAGGGACGGCTCTCTCCAAGGGACAGCATTTCGGTCACCAGCCACTCTCACAGAGGGTGGCCGTGCATTATTCATGGCTTGGCTCCTGTCCCCACACCTGCTGTGAGCCTTGGGAAGCTCCAAACGCTGACCACGCCCGGGGCTGGACAGTTCTGGGAGGTTCCCGCGTTCCAGGACCTGCCAGCCGGGTCCTGCGTGCCCGGGACATCCCCCGGGCTGTGTCACCCAGCAGCTGGCAGGGCAGAGGTGCCCTCAGCGATCCCCCTCTGCTGCCTGCTGGGCATCACCCCCGGGCACACCCTGGCCGTGCCCAGGTCTTATCTCCACGAGGACGGGGCGTTAATCGATCACACGAGCACATCGCAAACCGATCCATCGGGGAACTGCTGCTGCTGCTCCCTCCAGGAGGCTCTGCCCAAGCACAGCTTTGTTTGTTCGGAAGCACAGGGGCTCAGCAGAGCCAGAGCTGCACCAGTCCCAGGTCAGCAAGGGAGAGAATTGGGCTCTGCACTGCCAGGAGAAGCAGCAGCCCTGGCTCAGAGCGGGAATTCCGGCGAGCAACACCGGGAATGGTTTCTCACATGCCTGAAATGTGGTGGATGCCTGGCAGAGCTCCAGGAGCGTTTGGACAGCGCTCCCAGGGATGCACAGGGTGGGGTTGTCGGGGTGTTTGTGCAGGGCCAGGGGTTGGACTTTGATGATCCCTGTGGGTCCCTTCCAGCTGGGGATATTCCAGGATTCTGTGATTCCGTGCCTCTGTGTGTGCGGCCAGGAACGGGTGAATTCACCCATGGAGTTAAGAAGGGAAAACACTAAACATTGGGACACCTTTCCAAGAGGGATGCATTTGCACCCAGCTTAAGGGAGGAAATATTCATTCTTACACATACACATTGCAAGGAAAAGCCAGATGTCTCCCGAGAAATATTAATGCCAAAGACAAGAATTATTTGGGAAGCTCCTGGAATTTAATCCGGCCCTAATGACAACCACTTCACACATCTCACAGCGATGTCCAAACTGAATAATCTCTTGTTATTGCTGTGACGTGGGCAAGGAATTTACAGCAGTGCCTGAGCTCACAGTGGGCCACACCAGCTCCTGTGGACACAGCACGCCCGAAGAGAACCAAACTGTTACGTAAAGATTTGGCAATTAAAAGCTCCAAGTGAACCTTCCCAAGGGATGTTTCTCTGCAGAGAGGTGTTACCCTGAGCAGAAAGCATCCCCAGAAGGGCAGGACCTGCACCTGAGCCATGGTCAGCAAGTGGCAGGAGGGGATTGGTACCCCCAGGCACCGCCGGGGCTCGGGCTGGCTGCAGGAGGGAGCAGCCCCTGTGCTCCCCCTGCCCCTGCTCCCACCCTCAGCCACCCAGCTCCAGCCCCTTCTCTTCCCAGAACACTGGGGAGCCTCCCTGGACAGAGATGCACCCAGGAAAGGCATCGGGGGTGCTGGGGGGGACGGGAAGCTGTGCAGAAAAGGAACAGAGCACCACTCCTGGGCACGGAAAGGAGAGAAAATAAAACCAGCAGCTCTTGCTGGGTGTTCCCCAGGCATGAGAGGCTGTGGGAACGATGCTCTGCTGGCCCAGCTCTGTACCCTGCTCCTGCTTGTGCTGGGCATCCTCAGGCACAAACACAGCGCCAGCACCGGTGCTCATGTGGCTCTGGGAGCACACGGCTGCACACAAAGGGTCTGGTTTTACACCAAATCCTCTGCTGTGAGCACAGTTAAGGGGCTTTGAACTCACTGAAGAAAGCTGCACTCTCTCTGAAGAGCCCTAACCCTGGAGAGCCCTCGCAACAAAGGAGGTTGTGCTGAGAGCTGCAGCACAGCACAGCGCTTATTGCGGAAGCATCCCGTGTTTATCTGCCTGGGGAAGGAGACATCTGAGCCCTCCAAGCAATGCGCTGCACACAGATCTAAGGAAACACAGCCAGCCCATGTGAGCGGGGGCAAAGGCAAGCAAAAAGCAGCCTTTGGATCTCATCTTCCTCGGAAAGTTCAGATCTTATGTGA
Source organism: Ifrita kowaldi (assembly GCA_013398055.1). NCBI lineage: Eukaryota > Metazoa > Chordata > Aves > Passeriformes > Cinclosomatidae > Ifrita > Ifrita kowaldi. The sequence continues at coordinate 13,629 of VZRS01006155.1, forward strand.
AACAGAAATTTTAAAAGGCATCTGATCTCCAAAGGCACAGAGATCAACTGCTACTTAAGGATATAAGAGATTACAAAAGTAAAAGTAATAGAAGTTCAGAGCTACACTGGATTCCCTTGGCACCTTGTGACGGAGTTGGACTAATAGAAAAAGTTAATTAGCAAGCAGGAAAATATCAAATAAATGGGAATTAGAGACACTGAGATGATTTGGTGGAGGCAGTGCGGTTTCTGGGCCTGGCCTCTCATAATGGGAGAAGTTCAAAGGGAAAGGGGCAGACCCAGAAGCATCCAGAGGAAGTCGATGGCCAGGCAGCCTCTGTGCTCCCACGGAGTCAACCTCTTCACAAAATACACACAGAGAGGAAAACACGGCAGAAAATCCCAATCATCAAACTGCAAACCACGAGCAGAGCTCCAGACTGGAGCTTTCCCAGTGCGTGGAAGTGAAACAAAAGGAGAAATATTTTATACAGGTACATGCACACAGATCCACACCTGGCCTGGCTTGGCCAGCTGGGTCTGGATCTGGACAATTCACCCTGCAGACAGGACAAGATCCAGGTGTTCTCCCTGCTTGGGAGTTACCCCAAGTCCAGCAGGGTGCAGGGTTGGTTGGAAACAGAACTAGTTCTGAGGAACTTCTCTGAGGTCACCAGTGGAAGGTGTTCCTGCCCATGGCAGGGGGTGGAACGAGATGATCTTTAAGGTCCCTTCCAAACCCATCCATTCCCTGATTCTGTGATTGTGATTCTGTGATTCTGTGGTTTTATGGCTGCACCTTTTTCTGGTTTATCTCAGTCCAGTCTGACCCGTGCTTGTGGCCCTGAACTCTGTGCCTGTGAAAGGGACAGGGCACTTCAGAGAAGAGACTCAGAAAGCATCAGGATTAAACAACACAAAGCAGGGCAAAGAGCAGCTGAAAGGCACCCGAGTGAGTCCGAGCGGAGTGAAAAAAGGCAGAGCATAAAAACACATCAGTGGGAAGAGAGTGAAAGCAGGAACAGCATCCAAGAAAGGAAATCTTCTGTAGTGTTCCTGTGGCCAGGTGTGCTCACAGCACTCCCTCCCTGCCCCAGGGATGGATGGAGTTTGATTGCTGGACTCCAGCAGCAGAGAGCAGAGCTGAAGGAGCTGCCTGTGATCCCCGTCTCAAACAGCAGGGCTGGAGAACGGCACTCCTCGTAACCTTCCCACCTGAAAGCAGCTCCCCTCCAGCAAGCCCTCAGCAAGCACAGGGCCCCGCAGCCTGCAGGAACAGAAACCCTCCTGCATTTCAAGTCAGGCTCACACAGACCAGCAGCCTCCTCAGATCTGCGGGCAAACAGATCCACTGCCTCTGGTTCCTGCTGGAATTCAGAGCCGCGGAGTGGGAACGACGAGGAACGGATCAGTTTAACTGTGGTCTCTGCATGGGGAAAGGATGTTCATTTATAAAAGCTCTCAGTCATCATTCACACAGCAGGAGATGCACAGGCCAAAGAGAAGAGGAGCACAGATATCTTCCCTCTTTGCAGCAGCACAGATGCTGTGGGAGGAGGGTGAAGCGAAGCACTGGGCACACAGAGCCCGTTTCCCTTCTCCCTTTCACACCCCTCAGACGTGCTCTGTGCAAGGCCAGATAAGGCCTGTGAGCAGGATACAGAGCTGGTTTGCTGGGAAAAACCCCGCTGCTGCTTCCCAGGAGAGCAGCTGGGCTCCCAGCAGTGCCCCAGGGCCAGCACTGCCACTGTGTCCCTCTGGCTCCGGCTGCCCAGTGGGAAGCACTCGGGATATTTCAACCCCGAGCTGCAGACCATATCCAGGTTCCAATCTGTGCATTCCCAGCTCAGCAGAGAGTGCAGTGGCTGCTGCTGAGGCTAAACAGGGGTCATGGAGCAGTGCTACATCTGTGAATTATTTCTGTTCTGTAGCGTGGGGATGCAGGGTCACGGCCACGGGATGAGAACGTTCTGTGTGACCCCTTCTTGCTACAGAAAAAACACACCCAGCTTTGGAAAGAACCAGCTGATGTTCTCTGCTCAAAGATTCCCTAACTCATCCCCATCCTGAAAGTAAAGCAAATACTTCTTAAATTTCACTTAAGAAATGCTCGAGAAAGGAAAACAACCCTGGCAATGAGAAGAAAACAAATCGTCCTCACCAATGCACGAGACAGCATCAGCACACACAATATTGCTGGGTGTAATCCTGAGAATCAGCCCGAGCTTCTACCTGGAGCCCAGCACGAGTCCTGGCTGTGTAACCCCAAAGCAAGAGGCAGCTCTATATGGCCAGGCTGAAAGGTCCCATAATTACAAAAAAAATCAGTTCCATTGAAAGCATTACAAGGGTTTCTGTAAAATAGGAATATTTCAGCTCCTGCTTTTCAAAGCACTTCCACTTAACTGCTCTTAGAAACGACTGTCTCAGTTCCTGCCACTGCTGAGCCCAGAATCACAGCAGTGCCTGTGCTTTAAAGGGACGTGGCAGTGCCTGGAAACAGGAGCTGATTCCAGCTCGGAGCTGCACATGCAGCTCTCGGTGCACAGCCAGCCCTCCCTTCCACGGCACAGTGACAGCTCTCCCGTGAATTTGCAAACCCTCCCTCCATCAAAGGACACTAAATGAGCCCTGCCTCCCTCAAAATGTTCTTTCTAAGTGAGTTAATAAGGATTTTCTGTAAAAGCTGGGTGAGAAACGAGCAGAGGAATAACATCCACGCACGGCACTGCTCGGCGAGCATTTATGAGGAAGTAAAATTTACAGTGTGATCCTGCTCATGGTGGAGTGCAGGGAAGTCCTGATTGATCCTCCCTGGCTGTGGGATACTGGTCCCAAGAGGCTTTTTCCAGCCCCCTGTAACAAGTTCTGTTCATGCTGCTGCTCTCCTCCTCCTCGAGGAGGTTTAATGCACTCGCCATCACTACAGAGAATTATCCTGGATGTTACACTTCACTCCAATTGACACGAGCTCAAACACACAGAAATATCCAACCCCATCCTGCTTCCCTCCATCCTGGAACTCCTCAGCAGCTGTCAGAGACAAAGACAAATTCCTCTCCTCGTATTTACATTCTGCTTAGAGCACTGAGAGCGCTCAGCCCGATGCAGGAGATGCACTTCACAATATTGAAGCCCTCGTGTGATGTTGATCAAGTTCAGGTAACACAGCTCTGAAAGGTATAATCTTTTACCAGCTACCGTATTATAGAAGTCAATCAACTCCTTAAAATGCTCTGGAAGTCAAGCTTCCCGAGCACTCAATCTGCCATTCATCCTTCCACACACAGGTGAATCATTTCACCAGAACTTATCCAAATAAAGCAAAGCAAGCATCAAAGAAATGAAAACATCAGGAATAATCCAGACAAGTCTGGCAACACTGGCTCTGATTTCCGAGGGTGAAGGATCCAACCCTGCAGCAGGCTGGAGCTGGAGCAGAAGTAACATATGGACATCCAACCCAGATTTCCAAATTTAGTGTGAAGATAAGGCCCAGGCAAAGTTGCTTTGAAGCCAGAAGAGCTGGGCAGCTGGGGAACCATCCCTGAGTTAACAAAAGACTTAAAAGAGCCGATTTTCCAGCTAAGCCACTTGCAGGACCCTTTCCTCTACACAGTTGTGTGTAGTTTTTAACACTATGAAGTTATTTTCTCACACGGACCAGGGGTAGGTGGGATTTGGGATGGAATCCGTGGGCCAGACCCTCAGCAAATGTAAACCAGCCTCACTGTTTGTCCTCACTGCAGGGAGGAGTCTAAATAAAACACATCTTCCCAAATAAATAAAAACTGCGTCACTCATCTCTTTTTCCTCGTAAAAAAATAGTATTTCTCCCCCCAGTCTCTGTTGATCGCAGCTGAAGTTCAGCCTTAAAAATTTGGTCAATGATTTCAAAAGTTTTGATTAAAAAAATCTTCATTAAAATAATTTTTAGGAGGCATTATCTGCTAGAGTTAAAGTCTTTCCCCCTGGTGCTCACCACTGTTCTTCTAAAGAAGCCTCTCACCAATTTTTATGTTCAGACACAGGCAGCTCTCGGATTCGCGGCACGCAAGCAGCATTCATCATTTGGAGGGACTTTTTCATCATAAAATAAATATGAACCGAGAGAGAACGTGCATTTGTCCAAAAGGAGGATTGCTGCAGACACACGAGCTTTTGCTCTGAAGCGGGATTTTCTGTGCCACGCCGAGCATTCCCTGTCATTACAGCGCTGTGCAACACCACTGCCGAGGGGACACCGAGCCGCCTCTCCAGCCAGCAAGGACAGAGTTCTCGGGATTTGGAGAGGGAACCAAATAAAAAAGGGAATGTGCAGAGCTCTGCCTGCCACCGGCGCTTCCCCACGCAGCCCCAAGCGCCGCACGGGGAAGGCACCACCGGGGGGGGGTCGGATCCATCCCCTCCACACTTCCGAAACTTCGCCCTGGCCGGGCCGGGCAGGGCAGGACCCGCGGGGTCCGAGGGGCTCTGCTGTCCCCGGGGGGCTGCAGGGGGAGCAGGGGGGGTCTTGGGGGTCGCTGAGGATCCCGGGTGCAGGAGGAGAGTGCCGGGGGCAGGAGGGAGCTGCCGGGGGCAGGAGGGACGTGTCGGGGTCCCAGGGGCAGGAACAGGGTGCAGGGTGCAGGGAGAGAGAGCCGGGGTGCTGGGGGAGACTCCGGGGGCAGGATGGGAATGTTGGGGTGCGGGAGAACAGGAGGG
>VZRS01006156.1:0-12220 GCA_013398055.1 Ifrita kowaldi
GAGCACAGAGGTTGGACCAGATGTGATCTGCTGTGGTCCCTTGCAGCCTTACCCGTTCTGAGATTCAGGTTTATACATGTTCCTTGTGTAGGAATGGCATCAGTCTTGGGAAAGAGATCCTGTAATGGTTAAATGATTCAGAGAATAAAGCTAGCAGTTTGGGATTGAGACAGTTGTTTTTTTTGGTTCAGTGGGTGAAATGAGGAAGAGAAAAGTAGGACAGGTACTGTCTCAAAACAACTCAGAAGCAAAATTTTTTCCCCTTGGTGTAAAAGGAAAAAAACCCCAGAATAATTCACTTTCCCTTAGAAAATTATTCTGATTGTTCTGATTGAATGTAACCAACTTTGAAAGGGAAAACATACTAATTTTTTTCCAAGGTAACCCAATTTTTTAAAGGATATTAAGTATTTCTTAGCTATAAAGATATACCAAGCTTGACTCGAATTCACAAGGGCAAAAAGTTGAAGCTTCTCTCAATTTTGTTCTAGAAATGCAGAATTATCAGGTTTCAATTGCTGCTTTTCAAGGCACTAAGAACATAGCAGATGTCAGTCGAAGAAGCCAGAAGAAATTAAAGCATCTGGAAAATACTATTTAAAAACTACCTATCTGGCCTGCCTACTGCTGTAATGGAAAATCCCCTGTTGCTTCAGTGACCTCCACTTGGATGGCTGTGTGTGCTTATCTTGAAATACCTAAAAAATCAAGGGAAAGTCTGCAGAGACCTGTAAGTTTGCAAGTGTAGCATTTACTGCTGCATTATTGACTAAAATACCCCTGTAAAGTACGTGTGGCTAAAAAATAGATCAGTTTCTGAAAGCACCAGATACAAGAGGTCTCAATTCATGCTTTCACCTTATTAATTAAGGAATATAATCCAGAATGAGAGACAGAAGAAAAAATAGTCATGATGGAAGGTTAAAATGTTGCTTCCCCTTAGTGTGAATTAGCCCTTTTTAGAACTTCAGGTTTACTCTTAATTTGTGATACAGCTTTTTTCTGCATTAAACAAAAGAGATGCCTGTTGCTAGTGAGCAGAGTTTTAGTGAGAAACGACACAGACGGTTTTATAAAGATAAGGAAACCGACACTTTATTAATTTACAGGTGTGCTTATATACCTTAGCACGCTGGACTGACATAAGGTTATTGGTTAACTGACCAGCCACCCCCCAGAGGGATTGACTGGACTTAGTAACTCTTACCTCATGTATTTTCTTCCTTGGTATCATAACAATACCATAGTTTACAGTATCTCTGAACTATTTTCCCACAGCGTCCGTGAGAAAGCAAAGCTTTCACACAGACACCTGTCAGAAACTAAAATCTCCCTGCACCCAGGCCTTTAACACCCACATTGATATGGGGATAATTTCTTTTTCTTTTAATATGTACAAGATGACTGAAAGGAAGAATTTTAATGCTGTAAAAGTAACACCAAAGTGTTTATTCTTCTGATGGGTGGGATGATGTTGTTTTCACTCAGCAGCAAAAGGAGGGTGACCTAATGCTTAACGTTGATGGGATGGGAAGTCTATGCATCTAAGTGTAGGTCTGTACAAAATGGCTGTCTGCAGCCTTAACTGTTAATTAGTTCCAATACTGGTTCAGCAATCACAGCCATGTTTCGTGTGACCTCACTGGTGTGGCATCTGGGCAATTATCTTTGGGATAATGAGCCCCTTCATCCATAGCAGAACAACAACATCTCCACTTGGCTTGCAAAAGATCAGAGCCAGTCTGCTTCTCATCAGGGTGCCTGCCATCCCCTTGGTATCACACCTTATTTCAAGCTTAACCTTTCACATCCTACATTAATTGTTTTTAGATTAAAAATTAATGAGTCAATTTTNTCCTGTCTGAGTTTTGAAATGAAAGAGAAACAACATTCCAGATCACTGGTTACAAATGATTGTAATCTTTTTCATCTATGAAGAACTGCAATTAGCAGAAAGTATGGTCCTTCCTCCTCAACAGTACAGTTTTAATGAAAATAATATTTACTAACTATTCATATAATGTACAAAAATTATAGAAACAGCCACAAAAAGACTACCGTTTTTTAATGTTTTTGTATTCCACACCACGGTGTAGAGAAAAGCCTTTAAAACGTTTGACCCTTTGAGAGATTTTCTCTTTTTTCAGTTCATTCTTAAAGAGTAATGTGAAGATTTGCTTGATTCCACTGAAATTATTGAACATATTGTGGTTAAATTTCTGTAAGGCTACTCTTCCATGTTTATTGATGAGTTATGAAACTTTTCCCTTGCTTAGAAGAGTACTTATAAAGACATGTTGTGATTTCACAAGGTGTGGCAATCAGTGCAGGAACATGACATGAATTGCTAATGTTTTGGATTGCTTTGTTTCAACAAAGCAGAAATAGGAAATACTTATTGAAACTTGATTTCTGTCTCTATCCCCTAGGTTTTGCAGACTTTATGTGCTTATACCTTTTCTCCTCCACTTGCACATTGCAGTTAGGCTTCCGCAGTCTTTGATTAAACTGAAGGAGAGCTGTAGTTTATTTTCCTCATTGTCTGAGGCAAAGCTGCTGCTTCCAGCTAAGAGTAGCTATTGAGTTTCCTTGAAATGGCAGCTAGAAAGTTCCCCAATGCCTAACAAAAAGAAGGACTATCAAAATTTGTTCTGTTCTCTCTCTCTCTTTTTTTTTTTTTTTAAATATAAGCTAGTGCTACTAACTCATCATCGTGTTGTTTGACCCACAGAACATATCTGTGATGGCTCGGAAATGATCTTCCTTGTTTGTATTAACATAGTTATCTTCAATTTGCTTTTATGTTCATTCGACTGTAACTCTCTCCTAATGGTTTACCATGTCTTTGAACTGTATTGCAACTCTTGTTTTTCTTTCTTTTGTATCAAAATAATCAAATACTATTAATTAATTTACGTTGTAACCCACAGTCTTTTCATTATCACACTGAGAAGATGAGAAACTAAGAGACTAACTTGTAGGGGATATTTGCTTAAGAAAGTCAGAAAGAGATTTTTCTGGTTTTATATATAAAATATGTAAAATTCTAAGTTACTCTGAAGTCATCCTTCTTCATGGCTTAAAACTTACTTTGAATTTCATCTAGTCAGCTTTTATGAATGCAGTAAGTTGTAAAATCTGATATGGAGTTTAAATTATGCAAGTAGCTCAAAGACAAGATACTTGACCTCAGAAGTTACCTCTGCTGGTAACAACTCAGCTTTCTCACTTGTTTGCATGGTGTGTTGTGAGGGATGACAGCAATGTTTTGAGAAAGGCATATGTCATTGCTGGACTCTCCATACCTCATCAGGCAGTACTGACGCCATCTGATGGCGTTCTCTCAGAACATGTTGCCTTTTATTTTGGATACCTGGTGAATGCAGCTTCTGTTACTGTGCCTAAATAGCCATTTCCCCGCATTAATTATCGTCTGCGCCATTCCTCTATTGATCCATTCCTGTGTTCAGTTTGCCCTTTCAAGTGCTGCCACTGCTCTGATGAGAGAAAAATAAAAAAGTCTACTGTTTCTTACAGCCGCTCTTCCTTTTCAGTGCATAAGCAATTTAGTATACAGGCTCTTTTGCCATTAAAATTCCCATTATGAATCTTTATGAGACATCACAAATGTGCAGAGTGCAAATACAAGAGCACAGTTCAATCAGCAAAAGTTAATGAAGACAGCCTGTTAGTATCCTGCTGGGTTTGTTGCTGTATGCATTGTAGCAATGCTTGGAGGCTTTGCTCTCAAGGGAGCCCCAGTACAGTAACGCAGAGAATGCACCATATGTGGACAGAGAAATGGAGAATGCTTGTAAGTTCACAGACAAGGCTGAAAAAGGAGTTGTAATTAGATGACTAAATAATAATAATAAAAACTAAACAGCTTGCAAGAACCATTCAAAAGGGTTCTGTTCTCTTTACTTTGCTAAGGTAGATATGGAAATGGGAAAGTTATTAAGCACATGGTACAGGCTGAAGTACTTCTCTCCTCCTTTTGTGTTTATCAGGGGCAGGTGCTAATCTTTGCAGCCAAGCCAAATTCAAGAGTTGGTGTGTTGGTAAAGTCATTTGAAGGTCATTAAGGCCCAGGATCTAGCTGCTTTGTGTACCAGTCTGCTGAGAGTTGCTAGAGAACACAGCACATAAGCTGAAGTTGCTCAAAGCATTCTGGTCATTGCAGATGGGCAAAACCTGGTTTTGATTCTAGAGGCTGTTTTGGTACTGAAGGTATTTCTGAGGGGTGAGCTAAAGAGTAAGTTTCTTGCTTTACAGCAAATGACATCTGTATGCCAGGGACAGGTCTGTCAAGCCTCTTTTTGGAGCTGACTGGCATCCAGTGCTATTTTAAATGAATCTTTTGTTTCTCTGAATGTTGACATATGCAGGGTTAAGTATTAGCATTTTATAACATTGCCAGCTCAGGAGCTCCAACTCCACAATTCAAACACTAAAATTATGAAGTGTAACTATTAAGTTTGTTAAATCTGCATTGATATTGAAACTTGAAGAGTTCTGTTTTCCAGATTTCTCTGTATTTTGAGGAGAAGGGCCTGAAACACACTGCTGAAAACCCCAAAGGAAAATCAGATTCTTCTGTAGCTGATCCACTTCAGCTGGAGAGTAATAAAAATGTCAAAGAGAGCGTGACCTGTTGACTCTGAAGATACCATATCTTTCTGAGGAAGAGAGGGTTTTGGGGGAAATATTTTTTGTTATGGTGCCAATGTTCTGGAGTCAGGAGATATCCTTCTCATGTTAGAGTTGTCTCCTTCCAAAACCTATAAAATGGACAGTTTATGCCACATGGCTTAAATGTGGGGCATTACCAAATGTTGTTGCAGGATGACTGATAAAAAAAGAGACAGCAGAGCTAAAAGGAGTATTTTGAGAAATGTGTTAAATGTAGCAAGAGGTCCTGTGATTTGGAATCTCTTCCTGTGGTGTAGCATGACAATGATTTTAAATGCCTGTGGCTGTGCATGCTTTAATATGAGATTAGTGTTACGCTCCTGTTCCATTTTCTAGTTATAGTAGGATGTGCTTAAAGTATGGTAGAAACAATGTAAGTCTTTCCTGTGAATGACTTTAAGCTCAGAGAGTTCTGACACTTGAGAGGTAGCAAACACATTTATAAAGAAACTACTCAAGTCAATGGCTTGTGAAGGATGTTGCCATAAATTAATGTCATCTGGAAAACAACAATTAGATGAAGATGTAGAAAATAAAAAATGGTGTTGCATAACTTTATTAGATATTATTTTTCCATGACTAAAAGTTTAAGCACTATCCTGAGTTTCCTGAAAAGTTACCTTTATTTAAATTTCAAGAAAGTGAACATTTACTGAATATTGTAAAATACAGTAAATAATTTTCTGCTTAAAAAGTAACATTCGACTTCATGAGCTTAACAAGCTTGAAAGTTCCTCTCTCTTGAGGCACGTTGCAGGTATGTGTGGAACCACAAATGTTATTTAGTTTTTCAGATTAGTTCCTTCTCTATCCACTTCTTTGATCCTCAATGTCAAAGAAGGTTGAATAGATTTTCACCACTCCTTTTCCCTCAAATAGATATACGCAATTCTTTATTTTTTATGACATATCAACATGTAGAAATTTAAGAACTCAACCTTCCCTACCTTGACTACTGAGTAACTCCTGTCCAGCTGATGCACTTCAAACCACAGGAGTTTTTGATTATGTAGATTGCTGATCCTGGTTAGGTCTGATGGCATTTACAGTATAGTAAAGCTCCAGCAAAACCCACCAAGTTTTACATATAATTTGTTTGTTTGCAGAGATACGACAGGCTTGTAGCTCTGTAACGCACTGCTGAGTGCTTCTTTTATGCCCTCGTGTTCTCCAGTCAAGAATTTCAAATTAATACTTGAAAAACAACTGTAACTTACCTGCATAGTTCCTAGAAATTTAACAGGGTGTAAGACAAAATAAAGCATGTATGCAAGAGCATGAGTTATGACACTTATAGGAACCATAACTTTGTATTTCCTGATTTTTGAGTGTTAAAGGGGGGATTAAATTCCTAATTGTACTAGCATTAATATAGTTTAGTGCATCAAATACCTTTCCTGGCCCTCACACATTTTTCTCCCAGACCCAACCACCAATTTCATTCGGGGTTTTTGGAGGGAAATAAAAAAACCTCTTAGCATATGCTTAGAATCAGTTGATTCTTGCTCTACCCGAGTTAACAAATTCAGATGATACTTTAGATAAAATAACCCTGAGTATTCTGCTTAGTTCACATAGCAGGAATAAGGGAGAAGGTCAGAGTATTATTCAGTTGTGGGTGCTTGTTAAACAGTGGGGAGTGCAGAAACTTCTAAGTAAAACAAATCATGCTTGTAGGCATAAAAATTGGGAAAAAAGAGTTTAAATAAAGCACTACTGCTTCTATTTAACATGGAGGTGATTTCACAGTGCTGTAGTAACAATTTAGAAGTTAATGGAGACCTGAAAACAAGGGGTTGTTTCAAACTTAACATGGTTTACTCTCTGCGAATAGATTGTTGGCAATGCTGAACAGTAACTGTTAGCAGAAAAGAAAGCTGTGTCATTCTGAAAGGGTTTATTGAAATGTATTAAAAATTAAGATACCTGATGAGATGGTGGTCGACCTGGAAAAGAATACTGCTTCTGGAGTTTTGACCTTGATACTGATGAATGTTTTCTTGTTTACTTCCTTGAGCTAAAATGAAAAAAAAAAAAAAATTGAAACCATGGTAGTGGAGAACAATATCTTGGGCCTTTATGAAGCCTTTAACTGTCTCTAAACCATTGGTACAGGGATATAAAAGGGAGACTTAAAAAATAAGCCTGACCAATTTATTTTCTGAAATACTGGCAGAGATGGCTGTAGAGTTCCCCATGCAAATTATCATCCTGGAAATATACCAAAAGAGTGTAAAAGTATTCAGCCTTCTTTATAATTCTAAGGGCATTCAAATTTCTTGAAGTTTTTTGTTGTTTGTTTGTTTTTTTCCTCTGTTTTGTACAGCATCCTACCAATTACAAGGTAGAAAGATTACATTTTGTTTGTCCTGTAAATACTTATATTTGGCCATCTTGATTACAGGTAGTCCCAGTGGTTAGAGGCAAAGGTTCTGGGCTGAAGTGCGAAATTATGTCCCTAGTTCAGAATATTTTTTAATATGGAGAAAGACTTGTAGCTAAAGAAAGATAATGCACTGCGGAGTACTCTGTGGTAGTATTTTGTTGAGTAGTAGGTTCGGTAATTCTGGTAACCATTTATTCTGTTAAGTCCATTTCATTTTATTGCATCTTCTTAATTTTGCTGCTTCTAGCACTTGTGCTTAGTGGACTGATGCAGAATTGACAAAATGCTTATCGTTCTGGCAGTTGGTAATCACATTTGTTAGGAACCATGATCATACAGCTCAGACACACAATTACGCAGGAGATAATACCTTCATTCTATGGACTTTCATTTTATTATGGAGTTACTCTTCCTACTCCAGTTGTTAATATTAAGCTCCATTTTTCACTTTAATTTTATAAGTTTCGTGCAACTAAATCAGCATATTTTACCTAGGTTCATAGAATTCTTTTTGTATAGATTCATAGAATCATAGAATGGTTTGGGTTAGAAGGGATCTTGAAGAGGCAGGAGACTGAGGGAATGAAGAGGATGTGGAGGAGGAATGGTTAGAGGGCAGCACTGCATACAGATCCACACAGAACTGGGTGCCTGTTGAACAGCCTGTTATGGAGATTATATGGTGCAGGTAAAAGATGAAGGATTGCTGTACATATATAGTTGCTTTGCTTATATTAGGTCATTAACTGTAGTTATTTTTGAATAAACCTGTGGTAACAGAAAAGGTCGTTTATTCAGCCACCACTTTGAGCAGTTCTGTTGATAGAAGTAGGTGAGTAGATGACTGAACAAGGCTTGGTGATACTAGTAGGTTACTTCCCCTGAAAAGGCCCCTATATGGCTCCATGGAAGATTCATATATTAAGGCAAGTATTGCTTTTGGAAAATCAAACTTGTAATCAGATTTATGTCACCAGACGTCTTCAGTGGAGGGTGTAAGCAGATGTGTCCTTTTATTGAAATTTTGCTGTATTTGCAGCTGTGTATCTTTGTGCATTCTTTTGTTTGTTTTATCTAGGAAGACTGGTGATTTGTCAAACACAGCTTGTTGTGATATTACTAGTGTTACATCTTGTATCTCTTTACATTAAGAAAATAGCAGAAATAACATGGATTGTTGTGAATTCCAAATATGCTTTATGGGAAAAAATTTAATTACTCTAAATTTTAAGTTTATGGAGCTGTAAAACTGTGTAGCTGCTAAGATCATCTATGATTGTTGCTGACAAAGTTTATTGTGCTCTATATTTGATGGTACAATATGCTGTTACATTTTCCCTTCATGCATATGCCTCTGCCTGCATAATATGCCAAATAATGTATCGTAGAATATTGAACAACTTGAGGAACTTTGGGGAGGAAACTTGGTATTAGTTTGAATTACACTGTATGGAGTTTTATACGTAATTCTGTAGTGTGCTAAAATATTGTCATAGGCTGAATTTGTGCAGGGACTAATTGACTGGAGAGCTTATGTGGTAGTGGGTAGTTTTGTGCTCCAGCAGAAGCATTACAGATATAGTGTCTTGTAATGTGTAAACTGTTCTGAGGGCTAAACAGTGACTGTTCCTTCTATTGGGATGATTGTTTCCTGGGATAGCTGCAGTTATGAAGGGATTGATACACTGTGCTGTATCACCCTAGATTGCAGCTGCTTATGTCCTCTTCTGCTTTGACAAGAAATGTGGCATGCAGTCTTGCAGCATAGTCAAGTTGCCCAATATCCAAGTTGCTCTGTGTCCTACTAATGGGAATTTCACATTGCCAAACTGGGGAAATACTTATGGCAACATTATCTGGCCATGAGTTTTTGAAATTGGCAATACCCTGGGGCAAAAGAGAAAAGGAATCCCATGCTGTTGCTAGTATACTTTGTGCAATTTGGGAGTTCTCGCCAACGCATTTTCATTTGAACAACACTCTCAGGGCACGTGGTGTGACTCTTGGGGATGGTCGTGTGCAGGGTCAGGAATTGGGCTTGATGATCCTTGTGGGTCCCTTCCAGCTTGATATATTCTGTGATCTTTTTTAGGGTGCACATGAGGCTATGCAACCATATAGTCCATCTCTGACAATGGATTTTCGAAGCTGTTTGCTTGCCAGCAGAAACGGGAAATGGAAGTGTATGCAGAGTCACTGAAGAAATGGCATTTCCTGTTCTCCATGGTTCCTGTGGAAGCAGAAGAGAATATATGCCAGCATGCAGGCATCCCCAGTAAGCAGGCGTATTCACATTGCCTATTTCAGTGCTGAGGAAGTTGAGTCAATCAAGGTAATTGATTTGCTTACTTGGGTCTTATCTGAGTTTGTGAGAAGAGCAAAGATTTTGTAAAAAATAAGATATGAAAAGGGGCGTTCATGTGCGCTATGCCTTTGCTGAGCGTTTTGCACTGGAGTAGTGATTTGACACAGCTGCCTGAGGAGGTTTTGATTTCAGCTTAGCAATAAAACCAAATTGATCAGGGTTCTGATTATGGTGACATTTATGAAACAAACACCATTTTGAACTAGGAGTTTTCACTTAATGCTTTGCTATGTGGCTCCAAATTTACATCCTTGCTGGGATTTTGTGAAATTAAATGACATGAAAAATTTCAAAACATTATTTTTTATTTTTTTTCTCTAGTCAAAGGTGATTGCAATCTTTTTCTCTACAGATTTCCTTGCCCGTTATTCTGTAAGCAAATATGCTTCTCTGTGATGGTGAGTTTGAGTGAGTCACTAAGAAACAGATAGTACTTCCCTGAGGCAACTAACACCTGCTAATAATATGATCATAAGGAAGAAAGCTGAGCTTGATTATAGTCCTAGAGAAATATAACCTAGTTGTTCAGATATATCTGCTTCTTGTAATATTTATAGGTTAATGGGCTTTTAAAGCTGTTCGAAAAAGCCTATCACAGGTCTAATATATTTTTGGTAATCACAGGAATTTAAAGAAAAAACAAAAAGACATTTAAAAGCTGCTTTCAGTTGCACTTTAATGTTATTTTCATATAGACTTTAAATTATTCTATTTAATATTGTTCTAAGTTAGGATCAATTTAAGAACATTATTGCAATACACATAGCAATGTATGAAAACATGAAAAGCGATCTTCCCCTTTCCACCTCCAACAGTTACTAGAGAGATTTCTGTAAAAGCTATGGCTACCTAATGTAAGTATTTTGAGCTAGGTGAGTGCCTACAGCAGCAATATCACTTGAGAGATAAATCTGCATTTAAATAAACTCATTATTGAAATAGGTGAGAAGTAATAAACCAGAATTTCAACTATGAAAGTATGTGTAGGAATTTAATACAGATATGAGAAATAGATAATGTCATAATATTATTGTCCATTTATCTGTAACAAGGTTTTGCCTCTATTTCTGATGTTACTTATCATTTTAGACTCAGTGATTTGAGAACAGCTGAAGCATAAATATCCAATTGAAATTGATTTTGTGATGTAGAATACTTATTTCCTTTAAAAAATAGCTATGTGGATTTTCATGTCATGTGCTTTTTCATTTAGTCTGATTTATGCTCCATTTTAAGTAAAGGTTTGCATTTTAATAAAGGTGAATGCCAGCAGTGAGGTGAGTGTTTTAAGAATCATACGTTGTTTAGGTTGGAAAAGATCGTTAAGGTCAGGGAGTTCAACTTAACCTACCACTGGATTTCACACAACCATGGGCTCTGAACTAATTGACAATGAACTGAAGATTATACTTATTCTGCACTTAGAAGTCAGAATCACACTAAGTGCTTTTTGACTACTGTAGAAATGGTGTGTAACTCAAATATAATTGCTTGCAGGCATTTTTTAATTACCGAAAATTACATTCATGAAGTAGTGGAAAAGACTTGCAAATGCGGAGAGAATTTGGCCGGTAGCTCTTGCAAGGCAAAGAAAAGGATTAGATTTGGAGAAATCTGAATCTTTAATTTTAGCTTTCTTAAAAGTACGACTTCTTCCCTTTCCATAAATATGCAGCTATTCAGAAAATGAAAAAAAATTATAGTAAAACTACAGAGTTGTAGAATAGAATTTTCTCTTGAGCCTTCCCTTCTAATAAATTATCATAATGCAGCAACCTTCTGAAGGTGAGGAAAATAAAAAAAGATATTCGTTATTTAATTCGCATAGCTAAGAATCAATGAAGTTAAAGGAAAAGACAGGAAAGGAAATATGATGAAATTAAATGAAATGGAAAAAAAAGAAAATTCTGGCATGAAGTGGCAGCAATGAAATGGAATGGAATGAAAAGAGTGCAGAGAAATGGATGGAAATGGGATGAAATGATATGCAGTGAAATATTGAGATTTAATTTCTTTTTATGGCATTCGTTTCATGAAAGGAAATGAAATGAGGATGCAAGGAGAGAAGTTAAATGAAAAGACAGACAAGGAAATATATTGAAATGAAATTAAAAAAAATGAAAATACTTAGGAGAAGTTAAATTACCAAAATGGAATTGAATGAAATGAAGTGCCACGAAACTAACCGAAATTTAATGAAATGATACTCACTGAAATCTTGAGATTTCATTTCCTTTCATGAAATGAAGAATTTTCCTCACCGCAGAGTGCTGACATTGCCAGCTCCACACTTTTTAATCTGGGCCACCTATGGCAATAAGGACCTGTGCCACAGTGCCAAGCTGCCATTAGGGTTAGCCAATGGGGCTGGAAAAGACACGGAAAGGTGATCCCGGAGGAAAGACCCCCACATTGTTTGCCTAAATCTGAGGTGCCCAGAACATGGGTAGTGTCAAGAGGCAAGGTGTGGAGGGAGCAATGCTGGGACAGTGCCATGCTCCCCTTGGCATGTCTTTTGTAGCTGCAGTGTCCCTGGAGCTCTGGACTTTGTGGTTTGCTGAATCCTTACCCTAAGTGTAAGCCTAACCCTAAGCAGAGCAGTAAAATCAGCCTTGTCTCAGTTTAGAGACAAGTTTAGGAGAAGACACTCTGGACTGAGTCATCTCCTCTGAAAGTGTTCCAACGATCTCTTTCCACCAATAGGAAATGAATACTAGTGAATGAATGTGAAAAAAGTACCCAACAGTTTGTTAACAAAGAGAATGCCCAGAAGGCAA